>LR749517.1:2591919-2737583 GCA_902729485.2 Mus minutoides | reverse complement strand
TAGTTGGCCATCAGTGGGAAGAGAGGCCCCTTGGTTATGCAGACTTTATATGCCCCAATACAGGGGAACGCAGGGGCCAAGGGGTGGGAGCGGGTGGGTAGGGGAGCAGGGCCGGGAGGGGGGAGGATATAGGGAACTTTCTGGATAACACTTGAAATGTAAATGAAGAAAATATCTAATAAAAGTTGAAAAAAAAATAATATGTACCCCAAAAATGTTTTAACTTCTATCTTTTGCCTCTTCTGTTTCCAACATAATTTTATTTTCCTTTTTGGGGAGAATAAAACTATATCGCTTTTCCTAAAAAAAAAAAAAAAAAAAAAAAAAAAAAAAAAAAAAAAAAAAAAATTAATGTTTTTTTAAAATCAGTTCACTGTGCACATAGAGGGCTTTGCAATGTCTCTTATTTCTACTTTCTTAGACATAGTAGATTTCTGCTCCCCCTGAAATATAAGAATAGTTCATCTTTCTCAATTTTTACCACCTTCTGGTATAAATTTTTATTAAGATATCATGTTGGAAAACAAAAAGAAAAAAAGATAACATGTTGGGTGGAAAAGAGATTTAGGAATCAAATTAGATCTCATAAATTTCACCTAAATCCATGCAATAGGTCTTGTCTATGAGTCTAGGTTTGTCCCATGAATTTAAGCATATTGATAGGAATGCTATGCTAATTAATTATATTATTAATATTACATAACAATTATATGCATTTAATAAATTGTGCTTAGCATGTGAAGTTTATGTCACTTATCCAGTATCAATAGGGAATTGCTGGAATGATTGCTGTTAAGTACTATATTATTATATCTACAATATTTGATCTATATACTTAGCTGCCTAACCTAACATTGAAGAAGTGTTGAACCTTTTGTTCACTGTTATGGTATAGTCTGTGATCTTGAAGAGTTTTACTTCTGTAATTAATTGGTTACAACACTTGAGCTCAACACCTTTTTTCTATTAGTATATTTCCCATCTGAGGTTTTGATATTTTGTAGATGTTTTTGATATTTTGTTTTTGCAGTGTCATTGCAGAAGATAAAAATATCATGGACACATGAATATGTCTAATATCCTCACTGGAATGCTATATATGTGTTCAGTATGTCTAAGAATCAAAGCAAAACATAGCAATCATCCGTTTGGGAGAGATTATCAATGCCATCCCACTGATGGTATGAGAAGTCATGTCTTCGGCAGTCAGCTGGCTGAAATTAAAGGCCACATCACTGAAATGAGAAAGTTTGATGAAAATGATGGTATGTGAGATGAAATGATCATTTCCTTTTTGACAATTATGAAGTTAGGATAGATAGTGTGGGAGGTGTAAGGGTTACAAAGAGGATTAGGTGTAAGAATAACACAGCAGAGTGGGAGGATAGCATTTAGTGCAGATGGCAATATAATGTATTGTGGCTATATTATAGGGCATATTAAAACTGGCTAGGGAAATCATATTAAAGCTAGTGAAGTGAACATTTTAAAGTAATATTTATAAAAATATTGCTTTCAGATTAAAATTAGGACTATTGTTCCATTTATGAATAAAAATATTTTGCCTTTTTAACAAAGGGAATGAATGTCAAAGAGATTTATGTGGTCTTCAGTTAAGTGTTTTTAACTTTCTGATTAATTTTATATAAATAGTATTGCCAACATATGCACTCTATTTTAGTACTACTGTTTTTTAATAAATATTATGTGGAAGCTGGAGAGATATCTCAGCAGTTAAAAACACTGGATACTCTTCCAAAGGACCCAAGTTTGATTTCTAGCATCCACATGGGGGTGAACAACTAACTGTCTGAGAGCCTGATGCTCTGATCTGGACTCCACGGGCACTATACACATACAGTGTACAAATATACATGCATACAAAACACCCATACACATAAAATAAAAATATGGTTAAAAACTTTAAAAAATCATAACTGAGACAGCTATAGAAAAAGAAAATTAAAAATACAATTTGTTGAGCAAGTTAAATAGATTAAAGAAGGAAATGTATTTTTCTTTTTTTCATTTTTTTAAATTTTTTTATTTTTTTTGAAATGTATTTTTCTTGACTTGCACTGAACCCATAGCACATTCACTCAAATTCCCTTTCTAAATATTATAATTTCATCATATATTTAATACAGTGCACCTGTAAACAAATGATCTATAGTATAAACATCTGGGTAGTTTTTATTAATTGCTGCTTATAAGCTGTACATTGACAATGTAATTATTTTAAGAAACATATAACAAAATATTGGTGTATTAATTACTCTTCTGTCATTGTGATAAAACACCATGACCAACTGTAGGGACAGAGAGTTTATTTGGTTTATAGTTCAAGAGAAAGAATCCATGATGATGGATAGAGGTATGAAAGCAAGCGGCAGCCATGGCAACGGGAGCAGGAATCTGAGAGCTCACATTCCAACCAGCATCATGAAGCAGATGAAGCAGAGAGAAGAAGGAAGGGAGAGAGGGAAGGAGGGAGGGGAGAGGGAAGGAGGGAGAGAGGGAGGGAGGGAGGGAGAGAGAGAGAGAGAGAGAGAGAGAGAGAGAGAGAGAGAGAGAGAGAGAGAGAGAGAGCAAATTAACAATAGGGTGATGCCTTAATCTTTAAAAGCCAGTGATGTACTTTCCCCAGCAAGGGTGCTCCATTCAGTTCCCCTACACAGTGCCACTAACTGAGACAAAGTGTACAAAAAATGCCCAATATTATTGAGGGCCTCTCCTGTTCACTACAATTAGTGAAGGATAAATTTTGTCAGACACAAAAGCTTTTTGTACTAAGAAATGCGTATTTGTCACCCAAGAACTCTGCATGATACCATATCATTAATAGGTACTTAATAATGATAATCAGTTGAATCTCCCGTTTTGTACACAGTGAGTAATTACATAAATAGGCTAGTAATAGTCCTATAAGTAATATTATTTGAGGGATTTTTGTAAGGCTATTATACTTCAAATAATTATTCCTAAAATCATCATAATATTTTTGTCATAAATTGAATAATAATTTTTATTGTTTTCAATAAAATTCTTTAATAAAATGAAAAATTTAGAAAAGTAATTTATAACATATGTTATCATTTGGATGTATAGGTTAGAAAATTACTCCTTATAAAACTAAGATGTGGTGGGTATGAGGTTATAAATATGATTGGATTAAGAGTGATATGACAAAAATATTTTACTGGAAAGAAGAAAGGACTTTTCTTGGTGTCTGATTCTATTTGTTCTTTTAGTAATTGGCTTGAACAACATGATCTTAGTGGGAAGAGGACAATAAAACCAAATAGAAAGATATATTTTATTATCTTTTAACGAGAGAGGAATGCAAAGATGACTACTTTGTTATTTAAACTTTGCCTGATTACAACAGCAAAAGTGATTCCTTGTATATAAGGTTTGAATATTTTATACTATATGAGTCTAGTACTCTGGCCGTAAGAGATAGGGGTCCAGGAATTGGTGCTGTATCCAAGACCTTTAGCTGGGTACCTCCAGGGTGACCTGTCCCAGAGAGATATTCATTATTGAATGGTGATCAATTTACTGAAAGTAGTTACTTTCTCAAAGTTCTTAATTCCACACAATAAGAAACAGAGTCAGAAGAGAAAAGGAAGGGAGAAAAGAAGTAATTAGTTCAATACTAAGTGCTCAATATTTACTGTGTGCCAGGCACTGTTTTGATGGGTACAAGATAAGTCAGGAACTAAAGTTGGCTTCCATGAATTGATATTCTAGTTGAGGAGATAATAAGTAAACAGTATTTCATATAACAAGTTAAGAAAGAAAAAAATTGATTTTTAATTTTGGTAGTCAAAGAGTGTCTTCTATAGAACGTAACTAGAGAAAGACCTGAAAGAAATGAAAGTTATGAGACTATCTGGAGTTGGGTATTTATAGGAAGGAAAAATAGCATATGGAAAAATCTTTAGTCAGGAGTATGCATGTTAAGAAACAGCAAGAAGAAGGTCAAGGTTTTTAGAGCACTAGAAAATAGCCAATATGAGTTGTAGATGACTATTCTTGCTTGCCAACTTGACTACAACTTGAATTCACTATAACTCAAGCTTTTGGGTATAACTATGAGGGATTTTTCTCAATTAAATCACTTCAAGTTGGAAGACCCATTTTAAATCCAAAATTTTTGAGGTGGAAAGAACCACCTTAAAACTGGGCCATCCCTTTTGGTGGCAGGGTATATGAAGGGTGTGGACAAAGGAATCTCTTTGCTTGCTTTTTCTTACTCTTCCTTGTAGTTGTAACCAATTAGAGCTACTCAAATTGATGCAGGCAGCTGCTTACATTACCTGCTCCAATGTTTTGTGTTCCTGAATGAAAGACACATCACAGCACACTACACACACACACACACACACACACACACACACACACATACATGCACACCACACGTTAGTTATACTTTGATATATCTTAAACAGTTCAGTGGCTGGGCCACTTCCTGATATTCCCAACTTATTAAGTACTAAAATCTATGTTCCATCTTTGCTGCTCTGGACCCAGACCTGTAGGCCCCCTCTGCTGCATTCCCCCAGCACCAACATGGCGAATATCTTTCTGTCTTCAGCACCTCTCAGTCCTGGTGTCTCTCTTCCTTCCCAAGCATGGTGGCTATCCCCTTTCTCTCTACCTTGGTCCCTTGCCCAGGAATCCTAAATTTCCACCTCTGTTTTCCTGCCCAGCCATTGGCCACCAAAGCAACTTTATTTACCAATCAAAACCAACTGGAGGCAGGATTCCCACAGTCTCTTATGTGTGAACATGAGGATTCTTGAATTCTCATGCAATTTTGGGGACCACAACACTTTCTGGCAAGTTCATTTCTTTACTGGCTTTACAGCCACTAATGACTTCTTCAAAATTCCAGAATATACTGAAGACCAGTTGATACATTCAGTCTCTTGAACTGAACAACTACTGTATTCTTAGACTTTGCATTGGTAGACAGCCATTGTTGGATTAGCTGGACCTCAGCCTGCAAGACACTATAATAAACCACACACACATGCACACGCACAGAATTCTATCAGACCATCAAAGAAGACCTAATACCAATTCTTTTCAAACTATTCCATAAAATAGAAACAGGAGGGACACTAATCAGTTCATTCTATGAAGCCACAATTATGCTTATACCTAAACCACACAAAGACCCAACAAAGAAAGAGAACTTCAGACCAATTTCCCTTATGAATACTGATGCAAAAATACTCAATAAAATTGTGCAAACTGAATCCAAGAATACATAAAAACAATCATCTATCATGATCCAGTAAGCTTTATCCCAGGAATGCAGGGATGGTTCAATATACAAAAATCCATCAACATAATCCCCTATATAAACAAACTCAAAGAAAAAAAAAAAACAACACATGATCATCTCATCAGATGCTGAGAAAGCATTTGACAAAATTCAACATCCCTTTATGATAAAAAGCCTTGGAAAGATCAGGAATTCAAGGCCAATATCTAAACATAGTAGTATACATCAAACCAGTAGCCAACATCAAACTAAACAGAGCAAAACTTGAAACAATCCCACTAAATTCAAACTAGACAAGGCTGTCCACTCTCTCTCTCTACCTATTCAATATAGTACTCAAAGGTTCTAGCGAGAGCAATTAGACAACCAAAGGAAGTAAAAAGGGTACAAATTGGAAAGGAAGAAGTCAAAATATCACTATTTGCAGATGATAATGATAGCATACTTAAGTGTGACCCCAAAAATTACACCAGAGAACTCCTACAGCTGATAAACAACTTCAGCAAAGTGGCTTGATATAAAATTAACTCAAACAAATCAGTAGCCTTTGTCTACTCAAAGGATAAAAGGGCCAAGAAAGAAATTAGGGAAAAGACACTCTTTACAATAGTCACAAATAATATAAAATATCTTGATGTGATTCTAACCAAAGAAGTGAAAGATCTGAATAAGAAGAACTTCAAGTCTCTGAAGAAAGAAATTGAAGATCTCAGAAGATGGAAAGATCTCCCATGCTCATGGATTGGCAGGATTGATATAGTAAAAATGGCCATTTTGCCCAAAGCAATCTACAGATTCAATGCAATCCCCATCAAAATTCCAACTCAATTCTTCATAGAGTTAGAAATAGCAATGCAAATTCATTTGGAATAACAAAAAACCCAGGATATTGAAAACTATTCTCAATAATAAAAGAACTGCTGAGGGAATCTCCATCCCTGACCTCAAGCTGTACTATAGAGCAATAATGATAAAATCTGCCTGGTATTGGTACAGTGACAGGCAGGTAGATCAATGGAATAGAATTGAAGACTCAGAAATGAACCCACACACTTTGGCCACTTTATCTCTGACAAAGGAGCTAAAACCATCCAGTGGAAAAAAGACAGCATTTTCAACAAATGGTGCTGGTTCAACTGATGGTCAGCATGTAGAAGAATGCAAATTGATCCATTCTTATCTCCTGTACAAAGCTCAAGTCCAAGTGGATCAAGGCACTCCACATAAAACCAGATACACTGAAACTAATAGAAGATAAAGTGGGGAAGAACATCAAATACATGGGCACAGGGGAAAAGTTCCTGAACAGAATACCAATGGCTTATGCTCTAACAATTGAGAAATGGGACCTCATAAAATTGCAAAGCTTCTGTAAGGCAAAGGACACTGTCAATAGGACAAAACAGCAACCAACAGATTGGGAAAAGATCTTTACAAAATCTATTTTGTTTTGTTTTGTTTTGTTTTGTTTTGTTTTGTTTTGTTTTTTTCGAGACAGGGTTTCTCTGTATAGCCCTGGCTGTCCTGGAACTCACTTTGTAGACCAGACTGGCCTTGAACTCAGAAATCTGCCTGCCTCTGCCTCCCAAGTGCTTAATTGTTTGATTTTACCAAGCTTTACTTTCTTTCTTTCCTGCTTCCTGGCCTTGGCATTCCCCTAGACTGGGGCATATAACCTTCACAGGACCAAAAGCCTCTCCTCCCATTGATGACTGACTAGGCCATTCTCTGCTACATATGCAGCTAGAGGCATGAGTACCACCATGGGTTTTCTTTGATTGGTGGTTTAGTCCTAGGGAGCTTTGGGGATACTGGTTAGTTCATGATGTTGTTCCTCCTATGGGACTGCAAACCCCTTCAGCTCTTTGGGTCCTTTCTCTAGCTCCTTCATTGGGGACTCTGTGCTTCTTCCAATGGATGGCTGTGAGCATCCACTTCTGTATTTGTCAGGCATGGGCAGAGCCTGTCAGGAGACAGCTTTATTAGGCTCCTGTCAGCAAGCTCTTTTTGGCATCCACAATAGTGTCTGCGTTTGGTGGTTGTTTATGGGATGAATCTCCAGGTGGGGTGTCTCTGGATGGTGGTTCCTTTAGTCTTTGCTCTGAACTTTGTCTCTGTAACTCCTTCCATGGGTATTTTGTTCCCCTTTCTAAGAAGGATCAAAGTATCCACACTTTGATCTTCCTTCTTCTTGAGTTTCATGTGTTTTGCAAATTGTTGGATATTCTGAACTTCTGGGCTAATATCCACTTATCAGTGAATGTATATCATGTGTGTTCTTTTGTGATTGGGTTACCTCACTCAGGATGATATCCTCCAGATCCATCTATTTGTCTAAGAATTTCATAAATTCGTTGTTTTTAATAGCTGTGTAGTACTCTGTTGTGTAAATGTACCACATCTTCTGTATCCATTCCTCTGTCGTGGGACATCTTGGTTCTTTCCAGCTTCTGGCTATTATAAATAAGGCTGCTATGAACATAGTGGAGCATGTGTTCTTATTACCAGTTGGAACATCTTCTGGGTATATGCCCAGGAGAGGTATTGCTGGATCTTCCAGTAGTACTATGTCCAGTTTTCTGAGGAACAGACAAACTGATTTCCAGAGTGGTTGTACCAGCTTGCAATTCCACCAACAATGGAGGAGTGTTCCTCTTTCTCCACATCCTTGCCAGTATGTCTTCCAACTGAATGTCCATCCTTTCTACTCACTGTGTGTCTCCATTCATCTTCCTGACTTCCTCTCACTATGATTTTTTCCCCTCTGTTGGCTTCCTGTCAACTGGTTGTTTTTGAGCTCCTTCTTGACTTAGGGTAAACTTTATTTAATTTTGTTTACAATAAACAGAAAGCTCTTGGATAAAAGGTACGTGCTAAGTCTGTTTCTTGTGTTTTGGGGGTGGTGGTGGTGCATGGAGTTGAGTGGATGGGGAGGTATGGAGCATCTGGGAGGAGTTTGAGAAGGGGAGAAACATGATCAAAATATATCATATAAAACACAGTATTTCAATTAAAAATGTTTTCTTTTGGAATGTGTTTTGAGGCTAGTGCAAGCAAGTTTTTGTAACAGTTTTGTTATATTATGTGATAAAAAGACAGGGCCAAAATATAATATCAGAATTGTCCATTAAAGATGACTTAACCAAACAAATTTAAATTGCTTAATAAATAACATTAAAAGAGGCATGCTAAGACCCCTTGAGAATAGAGTCGATTTGGGAGGTGTGTCTGAGGTGTGTGTGTGTGTGTGTGTGTCCTTGGCCCAGTATTTGACAAGCAGTAGATATGTAATAGATCTTATCTTAAGGAAAGGATGAATTGATGAATACTAATCCTATTTTCACTGTCTAATTTTTACATACAGTCTATGGTGTATACGTTTTTTCCTTCTGGGTACTCTGAGAAGTGGTTTGGTGTACTGGTTAGTTTTTGTCAACTTGACACTAACTGGAGTCCCCTGGAAAGAGGGATTCTCATGTAAGGAACTGCCTTCAGCAGATTGGCCTGTGGGTATATTTGTGAGAAATTTCATGGATTAATTATTGACACTGGCGTGCCCATCCCATTGTGGGAAGTATCATCCCCTAGGCAAGTGATCCTAGGTTATACAAGAGAGCAAACTAAGCAAGTTAGCCCAGCAAGCCCGAGACTGAGTACCTCAGTGGTATCTAATTCAGTTCCTGCTTCCAGGCTGCCGCTTTGAGTTTTTTCCCTGACTTCCCTCAACTATGAACTATGTATGATGAAATAAACTTTTTTTTTCTTCTAAATTTGTTTTGGTCAGTGATTCATCACAACAGCAGAAAGCCAAGTAGGACATTTGGCATCATTCTTCTTACACTTGAACTAGTTATTGACTTCAGAAAGAAGTGTAACCATAAAGGGTAGACTTCAACTTTTAGGAGTTGAGCCAGAGACTTATTTGGGTTTAAAATATAGATGTCATTTGTTTGCTTGAAAATTTTCCCAGTTTTGTGGTTACATAAAAATAAGCATCACTAGAATAATATGAGGTTATTCTTTGTAACATCTGTGTACACAATTATTATTAGCAGTGCTAATCCAAGAGCATAGTCATTGGCATAATACCTGTATCACCACCAGATGCAAGCTTTCTGAACCTAACAGTAAATAAATGATTTTTGAATAATTTTAGTATGATTTTTAAAAATAAACAAAAATGTAAACATTTTTCCAAAAGCTAACTCATTTGCCTCCAATGAGCCCATTTAAATGAATGTTTTAAAAATGTGCTATTGTGGTTCTAAAATGCAGTTTTTCCTTTAATATAAAACAAAAATAGACATCTGTGAATAGTAGTTGTTATGAAAACAGAATTTTAGTGGATGTACTAACATAAAAAATACAGAAAGACTCAATTTTTAAGATAAGAAACTAACTTTTGTTAAAAATGGAAACTTACCCCCAGCCATATCTGTTAATGCATGTTTTGCAAACAGGCTTGGAATAAAGTAAATCTGAATCCTTAAATTGAACTTGTGACTATGCCTTAAGAATTAAAAACTTCTTGACCAAGAAGTTTCTTGAGTTTGTACTTTCGATTGTTTCTGTTGTTAATAGCCTGTCTTAATCAGTGGTCCTATTAGGTACAGGGTGGTATTTCAATTTTATGAAATGTGCTTTGTATACAAATATGTGGTCCATTTTAAAGAAAGTTCTATGAGCTGTTGAGAGAAATTACATTTTTCTGTGTTTTCAGAAATTACATGTTTCTGGTAGGTTCATTTGATTTATGAATATTTTTCAACTCTAGTAGTTCTCTGTTTAGTTTTTGTCTGGGTGACTTGTTTATTGGTGAGGCTTGGGTATTTAAGTCAACACTATCACTGTATGTGGGTTTTGTTTTTAGCTGTAGCACTGTTTATTTTATCAACTCCGGTGCCCTGTGTTTGGTACATAAATTTTAGAATTGTATTATTCTCTTCATGGGTTTTCTTTGATGAATATGTGGTGTCTGTCCCTATCTCTTTTGACTAGTTTTGGTTTGAAGTTTAATTTTTTTAGATATCAAAATGACTATACCTGTTTGATTTTGGGTCCATTTGCTTGGAATAACTTTTCCATCCTTTTAACCTGAGGTGATATCAGTTCTTGATGGTAAGGGGTGTTTCTTGGATGCAGCAGAAAGATGGAGCCTGTTTTCTAATCCAGTTAAGTAACCTTTGTCTTTTTATTGGGGAATTGAGTCTACTGGTTCAATACTTTCAATGAGTTATCAATGAGCAATGTTTATTGATTCCTGTTATTTTGTTATGGTGGGGGATTTTTTTAAACCTTCTTTTAATTTATTCTTCTGGAATTACTTATTTCTTGTGGTTATTTACTTATTTATTTACTTATTTATTTTGAGTGTGGCTAACTACTTCAGGCTGGAGTTTTTCTCACAGTTCTGTCTGAAGAGCTGGATTTATGGGTAGAAACTAAGTTTGCTTTTATTGTGAAAATGTTTTCTATATCTATTGTGCTTCATAGTTTTATAGGGAGTAGCAATGTGGGTTGGCCATCTGAGGTCTTTCAGAATTTATAGTGCATTCATATAGTCCTTTCTGGCTCTCAGTGTCTCCACTGAGAAGTCAGACAGTCTCATGGCCTGCTTTTAGATGCTGGTTGGTGTTTTTCTTTTGCAGATTTCAATATCCCCCCCTTTTTTTGTATAGATGATGATTTGATTATTATGTGTTGTTTGAATTTTTTTCCTGGGACTCTATTTGTAGTCTGTATTCTTCCAGACCCTTATTATCCATCTTTATTTTGGGAACATTTTCTTCCATGAATTAAAAAATAGAGTTAAATTTAAAATTTTGATTCTTTGATGGGTTTCTCTGGCTTCCTCTATATTTATTATTTGTATGTTTTGACCTTTCCTAATATTCCACAGTTTCTGAATGTTTTCTGTCTGGAGTTTTTTGGAAAACAAAAATACATACACACACTGAGGTATTGATTTCTTCTGTTTTGTTTTCAGCACCTGAAATTCTGTTTCATGTGTTTTAATGTGTTGATGAGGTTTTAGGTTGATATTCTAAGTTTTTAATTTTTGTTTTTATTTTAATTGGTGGTTTAAATTGATATTCTTAAAGTCTCTTACAATGGGATTGCCAGCTTCTAGAGGAGGCATATTTCCTTAGTGTTTATGCTTATGCTTTTGTGCTGGGGTCTAGGCATCTGGAATTATAATATTTGAAGTATTTCTTGGTATATTTCTTGGTCCTGTCTTTTTTTCCTGGGACTCTATATGTAGTCTGTATTCTTCCAGACCCTTATTATCCATCTCTTTATTTGGGGGACATTTTCTTCCATGAATTAAAAAATAGAGTTAAATTAAAAAATTTGATTCTTGGTATCCTGAGTCTATATCAAGAGTAGTCTTTACTTCTTGATGAGTATTTTCAGAGAAGATTGCTACAAGTGGGACTGCTGGGCCAAAAAGCAAATATATTTGTTTACTTGCCTGTCTTTTCTTTCCCCTCCTCTCCCCTTCCTGTTCCCTTTCCTCATTTTCTTTCCCTTTTTCTTTAGTTTTCTTTCTTGTCTCTTCTTCACCTATTTTCTCTCCTCTAGTTCCCCATTACCACAGCTCACATCACCTCCTCTCCCTTTCATTCTCCTTTATTTTCCTTTTCTGCTCCCTTCCCTATCTTTTATTGTGCTGGAAACAACCAGACTATGTTCTATAACCTAGATAAATCCCCACTCCATTAAATTTTTCTTTTAAAAATTATATTAGCACCCAAGCACTCTCTAGTTCCCACCTGTGCCGGGGACCAGAGCCCTGGTGCTGGATCTGATCCCACACAGCCCACACCCCAGTTACAGCTCAGGTATTCTGACACACCCCGGTTCACAGGGATCACAGGATCACAGGATTTCAGGATCACAGAAGGACAGGCTCCAGTCAGAGACAGGGAGGCTAGATAACACAAGAAATAACCAGATGATGAGAAGCAAGCACAAGAACATAAGCAACAAAATGACTTGAAGAAATAAGAAACCAATTTGTCTTGGCAACATCAGAACCCAGTTCTTCTACCATAGCAAGTCCTGGATATCACAACACACCTATGAAGCAATATTCAGATCTAAACTCTCATTTCGTGAAGATGATAGAGGACTTGAAGGACATAAATATCTCCATTAAAGACATAGAGGAGAACACAAGTAAACAAGTAGAATCCCTTAAAGAGGAAACACATAAATCCTTTAAAGAAATCTAGGAGAACACAAACAGGTGAAGGAATTGAACAAAACCATTCAGGATCTGAAAATGGAAATAGAATCATTAAAGAAAACTCAAAGGGAGACAGCCCTGGAGATGGAAAACCTAGGAAAGAGAACAGGAGTTACAGATGCAAGCATCACCAACAGAATACAAGAGATAGAATAGAGAATCTCAGTGGCAGAAGAATAGAGGACATAGACACAACAGTCAAGAAAAATACAAACAGCAAAAAACCTCTATCTCAAAACATTCAAGAAATCTAGGACACAAGGAAAACACCAAACCTGAGAATAATAGATATAGAAGAGAGTAAAGATTTCCAACTTAAAGGGCCAGCAAACATCTTCAACAAAACTATAGAAGAAAACTTTCCTAACCTAAAGAAAGAAGTGTCCATAATCATACAAGTAGCCTACAGAACACAGAAAAGAATTTCCTCTTGTCACATAATAATTAAAACACCAAATTCACAGAACAAAGAAAGAACATTGAAAGCAGTAAGGGAAAAGGTAAACCTATCAGAATTACACCAGACTTCTCGACAGAAACTCTAAAAGCCAGAAGGTCCTGGAAAGATATTATACAGACACTAAGAGAACAAAAAGAGTCAGCCCAGGCTACTATACCCAGCAAAACTCACAATTACCACAGATGGAGAATCCAAAGTATTCCAAGACCAAACCAAATTTAAATAATACCTTTTCACAAACCCAGCCCTACAGAGGATAATGAAAGGAAAAGCCCAACACAAGGAGGGAAACTACACCCAAGAAAAAACAAGACATTAAACTTTTCACAACAAATGCAAAAGAAGATAGCCATACAAACATAATTCGAACTCTAACAACAAAAATAACATGAAGCAACAATCATTGGTTCCTAATATCTCTCAACATCAATGGACACAATTCCCCAATAAAAAAGACATAGGCTAACAAATTGGATACATAAACAGGATCCAGCATTTTGCTGCATACAGGAAATACACATCAGAGTCAAAGACAGACATTACCTCAAAGTTAAAGGATGGGAAAAAATTTTCCAAATGGTCCCAACACAAGCTGGAGTAGCCATTCTAATATCTAACAAAATAGACTTTCAATCAAAAGTTATCAAAAAAGATGGGAAGGACATTACATACTCATCAAAGAAAAAAATACACCAAGATGAACTCTCAGTTCTGAACTCCTATGCCCCAAATGCAAGGGCACCCACATCTGTAAAAGAAACATTACTAAAGCTCACAGCACACATTGAACCACACACAGTAATAGTAGGAGATTTAAACAATCCAC
Organism: Mus minutoides; assembly: GCA_902729485.2. Classification (NCBI taxonomy): domain Eukaryota; kingdom Metazoa; phylum Chordata; class Mammalia; order Rodentia; family Muridae; genus Mus; species Mus minutoides. The sequence goes on along the minus strand of LR749517.1, from coordinate 2,723,752 downwards.
TCTCATCAATGGAAAAATCAGGGAAACAGAAATTAAACAGAGACACAGTGAAACTAGAAGAATTTATGAAGCCACAGTTACATTGATACCTGAACCACAAAAAGACCCATCAAAGAAAGAGAATTATAGGCCAATTTCCTGTATGAATATCAATGCAAAAATACTCAATAAAATTCTCACAAAAAGAATCCAAGAACACATCAAAATGATCATCCACCATGATCAAGCAGGCTTCATCTCAGGAATGCATGGATGGCTCAATATATGGCAATCCATCAATGTAATCCACTATATCAACAAACTCAAAGAAAAAAAACCCACTGATCATCTCATTAGATATTCAAAAAGCCATTGACCCAATACAACACCCATTCATGTTAAAAGTATTAGATTGATCAGGAAGTCAAGGTGCATACCTAAATATAATCAATGCAATATAGAGCAAACTAATAGTAAACATCAAACTAAATGGAGAAAAACTCAAGGCAATCCCATTACAATCAGGAACAAGACAAAGCTACCCACTCTCTTCCTACCTATTCAATATAGTATTTGAAGTTCTAGCCAGACAACAACAAGTGATTGAAAGGATACAAATTGGAGGGAGGAAGTCAAGATATTACTATTTGCAGATGATATGATAGTATACATAAGTGACCCCAAAAAGTCCACCAGAGAGCTTCTACAGCTGATAAAACAACTTCAGCAAAGTGGCCGGATATAAAATTAACTCAAATAAATCAGTAACCTTCCTCCTCTCAAAGGATAAAAGGGCCAAGAAAGAAATTAGCAAAATGACACCCTTCACAATAGTCACAAATAATATAAACTTTCTTGATGTGACTCTAACCAAGGAAGTGAAAGATCTATATGGCAAGAACTTCAAATCCCTGAAGAAAGAAATAGAAGAAGATCTCAGAAGATGGAAATATCTCTCATGCTCATGGATTGGCAGGATTCATATTGTAAAATTGGACATCTTACCAAAAGTAATCTACAGACTCAATACAATTCCCATCAAAATTCCAACTCAATTCTTCATAGAATTAGAAAGAGCAATTCTCAAATTCGTCTGGAATAACAAAAAATCTATGATAGCAAAAACTATTCTCAACATCAAAAGAACTTCTGGGGGAATCACCATTCCTGACCTCAAGCTATATTATAGAGCAATAGTGATAAAAACTGTATGGTATTGGTACAGAGACAGGCAGGTAGATCAATGGAATAGAATTGAAGACCCAGAAATGAACTCACACACCTATGGTCACTTGATCTTTGACAAGGGAGCTAAAACCATCCAGTGGAAAAATATCATTTTCAACAAACGGTGCTGGTTCAACTGATAGTCTACATAGAAAATTGATCCATTCCTATCTTCTTGTATAAAGCTAAAGTCTAAGTGGATCAGTAACCTCCTCATAAAACCATAAAAGTGGGTAAAAGCTTCAAATACTTGGGCACAATTTTGCTGCATATAGTAGTCTAAGCTGGCATCTGAGGTCTCTCGGAGTCTGGAGCACATCTGGCCCTTCTGGGTTTTGGAGTCTCCACTGAGAAGTCATGTATAATTCTAATAGTTCTGCATTTATACATTCTTTGGGGTTTTTCCCCTTGCAGCTTTTAATATTCTTTATTTTTAATATTCTGTTATTTGGTGTTTTATTGTATGATGAGGGAATTTCCTTTTATGTTACGATCTATTTTGTATTCTATATGTTTTGTATACCTTCATCTCCTTCATTAGGTTAGGAAATTTTTCTTTTATGATTTTGATGAAAATATTTTCTATGCCTTTGACCTGGCTTTCTTTTCCTTCTCCTAGTCTTTTTATTCTTAGGTTTGGTCTTTTCATAGTGTTCCAGATTTCCTGGTTGTTTTGTGCCAGGATTTTTAAACTTTTAAAATTTAACATTTTTTTCTTTGAAGTATCTATTTATTCTATTGTGTCTTCAATGCCTGAGATTCCTTCTTTCATTTCTTATTTTCTGTTTTGTGGTTTACCTCTGAGGTTCTTGTTTCAGACCCTACATTTTTCATTTACATATTTACCTTAGTTTGGGTTTTCTTTATTGATTCTATTTATACTTTCAGGTCTTGAAATTTTTCTTTATTTCCTTCTACTGTTTGTGTTTTCATAGATTTAAAATAGGGATTTATTCATTTACTCTTTAAGAGTGACTATCATATTCATAAAGGCTATTTTAAAGTCTTTTTCTTGTGTTTCAGCTGTGTTGGAATATTCAGGGCCTTCTGTAGTAGGGTTGTAGAACTCTAGTGGTGACATATTGTCCTACATTTTACTGATTGTCTTTTTATGCTGACACCTAGGCATCTAGGATAGGGAAGATTATACTTCTAGGTGCTAATGTCTGGTTCTATATTCTTTGGGTAGGTGTTTTGTTCTTTGGCTTGTGTTCCCCTCTCTGATTCTTAGGAGAGTATGGTGGCTGTGTGTTGTATGGTAAAAATTCTTCTGTTATCTCAATAGGTTCCAGGTATGATGTGTTTCTGGTTATTGGGAGCTGATATTTAGTAATGGGGATGGGCTGGGAAGATGCTGAGGGTGTCCATAGGCAGGAGGAAAAGAGGGCTTTGCCCCAAGATCTGCTTAATATTCTGTGAATGGGGAAGAACATGAGGAGAGCCCGCAGCAGAATGTGTTCTACAGAACTGACAATGAACTTGGGGATTGGATTTGGAGGGGCTGAGGAAAATGGGAGGATCTACAGTTAGCCTACCTATTTCCCTGGTTAGAGTATCTTGTGGATTCCCAGGGTGTACCTGCTGGAGTTGGGGTCTGGGATAGAGCAATGAGTGTGGTGGGGGGAGGGGTGGCTAGGAGGAAAAGGTTTGTGTACTCCACTGGAGACAGGGGTGAAGGAAGAAGGAGGCTGTAGCTAGGGGTGAGACTGGGGTGTTGAATTTGGAGGAGCAGTGGGTGAGGTACAGATCTGCAGTCAGCCTGCCTGCTTCCCTGGCTGGAGTCTGGGCTGCTGAAAGAAGGTAGATCTTTAAGGTTTGATGATGTAGAGCATCACTTCTACCCATTCCCTATTATTCTGCTGCCGCTTTTATAGTTAAACATTTTTGTTTACTTTTACTTGAAACTGTAGTATAAACATAGATAGGTCTAAGAACTTAGGTTTTTTGGTATTGCTGTTTTTGAGACTGGAGTTAATTTTGGGAGACTTGATAATCTCATAGAATGATGTATACCTTTCTTGTTCAAATCTATTTTTCTGTATAGAGCCTGTCTTTTATACCTGTTTTATATCTATAGCTTTGCTTGTTTCTTTTCAGTTTGTGTGTGTGGGTCTTATAACTACTTAAATTCATATGTTAAAACTATTGATTGGTCAATTCATTTTTTATCTTAATACCTGGTTGGGTTATTGTATAGATAATCTGCTGAATTTCTTGGGGTTCTAGGTGTCTTACCATATTATCTGTATTAGTAGTTCTCTATTTTTTAATTTTATATTCCAGATACTTTGTCACAAGTTCAGATACTTGTGACAAAGTATCTGAAATATAAAATTAAGAAGAAAAAATGTTTATTTTAATCCATGCTTGCTTTGGTCCTATAGTGAAGCAAAACATTGTGGGAAAGAGTGGAACCCAGCAAAGCTGCTCATCTCATAGCATCCAGGAAGCACAAAGAAAGAAAGGAGCAGGGATCATGATGTGTTCTTCAATGATATTATGACTTTCAGTGACCTAAATTCCTTTTCAGGAATTTCACGTTTACCACCTTCCAATAGCCTCATTTGGGGACCAAAGCTTTATCATATAAACTTTTAAAATTGTATATAGTATGTGTTTGTGTGTGTTTGTGTGTATGGTGTGTGTGCACATGAAGGTGAAAGGACAATTTATGGAGTCAGCTCTTTCTTTCCAACTTTATGTGGTCTCTGGGGATCAAACTCAGGTTGCCAGCTTGTGCCTCAATCACCTTGAACCTGAAATGATCTATTGAACCATTTCACTGGTGCCAACACATTAATTTTGGAGGACATATATGATACAAATCATAACCTCTTCTAAAAATTATTATCTTCCTCCGTTTTGATTTTTATTTGATTGAGTTACTAAATTTTTAAAGAATTTATATATGTTCTTTGTTAAGGTTTGTTCTGTTGTATTGTAATACTAAATACTGGACCTGGTTGCCTGAGGGATGAGAGAATCCTCATGTATGTCAAGTGACATGTAACTTTGCTCCTTAATTTAAATAATTGAATAAAGATGTTGATAGCCTATAGTTGAGCAGAAGAGAGGTAGGTGCAGTTTTGGTTCCCAGGTTTGGTGTCTGAGGCAAGACCACAAGGAGGAGAAGAGAAGAAGGTGGAGAGAAGAGAAGACACCATGGGGTGGGTGAGTTATGAAAACATGGCCATGAGGGCTGGCCAATTGGAGTGAAAAGATGCCCAGATGGGATATGGCAAGTTATAACTTGGGATTTTGATAGGGAAGTAGATACTAATAGCTTAGCAGATAGTGCTGATTAGGGCTTATTATAAATGTAAAAGTTTTGTGTCTTTTATTTGGGAACCAAATGATTAAAGGTGGGGTAGAAACTGCTGATTGAGATTAAATAATATTACAACAGTTCTTGACTTTGGTTAGCCCTTTTAAAAATTTTATTTTATTTATTTTTTTTAATCCTTTGCTTGCTCAAGTCTCTTTCTATTTCTCACTAGGACTAGATGTGTCTACTAAGTCTTTCTTACTCATATTCTTAGCTCTCATCCCAATAAAAAGTATGCTTTCATTTGGGTACATTCCTGAAGGCTTTTTTCTGCTTATAATTTGCGGTTTTGAAAATGAGGGAAATTGCTTTGTATTTAGTGTTAGTCTTTCACCAGATAGCTTATGTTCAATTTCTATTATTAGTTTTTTAGTAGAAGCAGAGTAGACAAAAGAACGAGTTTTAACTTTGGAAACTTTTCCAATGTTTTAAGACTACTACTAAAATAACGTTTTGTTTTTATCAGACAGTAAGATGATGTATTTTTATGGGCAATTAGGGTACAATTAATAGAGCAGAGTTGCTGTCTCTTGTTGCTTTTGGCTAAGCTTTTTATCACTCTTTTCTGTTTTGTTCCGTGCTCTGTGCCAGCTGGCTATGTGCCTTCATGCCTTCAGTGGCCATGCTGGACCACTGGTGTGAACTTCTGTAGGATAGAGAGGAGTGATGAGATGCAAAGCTACCAGAGAGGTCTTACAAAGGCTGCAAAGAGCTAGAAGATAAGTTCTCCGTGCTTGGAGATTCAAATTATTCAAAATTAAAGTTGAGGTTTTTGTTTGTTTGTTGTTTGTTTTGTTTTTTAAATGCTTAGACTTTTCATTTTTAAACAATTTATCTGAAGTTTGGTTTTATGTACAGATTTGCGAGCAAGAAGAAGAGGGGAAGGATTTAGGAGAATAGCTGTGGTGGCAGCTATGAGACAAAGACAATGATTATATATGAAAATGTTACAATGACACCCATTAGCTGCACACTAAACAGAAAAATGGAGGGACTCAAATGACACCTTTTTTTCTCTAGTACTGGATACTGAATTTAGGGCCCTGTGCTTATTTGACAATTACTATATCACTAAGTTGTAATCCTAGCCTCAAATATCGAGTTTTTAAACTTGGCAATTTTTAAAATCAGCAAACAAGGCATTGCAGAATATGTCATTTTTAAAGAAAACATTTCAGTAGATTTTCATTCTCCCTCATTCTTCCACCCTTTGCTACTCTAATCCTTCTTTGTAACCTTTACAGTCTTCTTTGTTTCTGCTTTGATGTCTTCTTTACCTTCTGCCCGTGTCCTGTCCTTCCTCATTGTCTATTTTACTCTATTGGTTTCCTTTCTAAGCTTACGTGTTATCCACATTTATGCACGCACACACACACACACACACACACATACAGAAGAGGCAGACAGACAGACAGAGACAGAGAGGGGGATGGAGGCAGACTAGGCGCTGCATCTGAGAGAACATGCAGTTTTAGTCAAAATGACACTTGATATATGAAAAGAATATGAGATGCCAGTTCCAAGCAAGTCTAAACTGGAGATGACAAATAGGCTTCATCTCATGTCACTATCAATCGCCCACCCACCTGCTTAGAAGATTATGTTAGCAATGATTCTGAGCTGTGTTGAGGTTTGGGAAAATAGTTATGCTGTTTACCATGGGTAAAGATACTGAAGTAATGATATTTGTTCCTTTCTAAAAAAAAAAATACTATTACTTCAGAACTGTAAATAAATGCATTCTATAGAGAATTATAAGTTTGTTGGCTATGTTTTAGGAAGTAAGGTATGTTTAAAACATTTATTATCATTAATATTTTTGTGTCGTTTAGTGTGCCTTTGTTTGAATTTCTAAGGACTATTTTTTTTCCATGATTTAAACAGAAAAGATACTAAGCAATCATGGAATACCTTTTGGATGTTTAAGTCCTTCATGGACAGCAGTGTAATCGATCTTGTCGTGTGGGAGTCATAGCAAGCTATTATTCAAAGTTTTCACAGATTGGTATTCCTTACCTTAGGGTCAACTCCTCAGCTGCACAGCTTTGCTAGGTCATTACATTCAGTCCACTCTTTATGGATGAATTCGCAGTCACTGAGCTCATAAAGTACATTGTTAGTTTTCATAGATGGCCCTGACTCAAATAGAGACTGAAAAACTCCATCTCACTTGATTAATTTGATATTTGAGGCGGGTTACCTGAAAAGTTAAACTTAATTCAAATGTCAAATTATTGATTTATAATAGGAAACATGAAATGCATTAGAAGTTGGATATTCAAATCTATGGGCTTATCCATTTTTTTGTAGGAATACCTGGATAGGAAATAAAGTTTTGTTATTTTTATGGGGCATACGTTAGAGCAAGGGACATTAGGCTGAGTCTAAGAATGGTCTTTACAGTGGGTTTCATTTTTTTTTTTCTTCAGATTCTTGTATACAACTGCTTGGATGAGCATTGCTAATGTGAAATGTTCTGAAGTGCCTTTTTTATTTGCTTCTGATTGGCCAATTTCTCTGTGATGGAAACATTTTACACAAACATAGTAAACTAATTAATTAAACATCAGCCTTTCTTCAGTCCTGGCTTCTATTTGTGTTTTAAAGTGGGTTTACATCTGCATTCCCATGCATTAGACCTCTAGCATTTTATGTTCACAGGGAAATTTTATTTCTCTCTACTCCATAATTTTGGAAGAAGCTATAAACTATTATGATTAGCCTTATTTTTAGTGACTAATTTGGATATTGTTTAGTTGCCTCAGTTGTTTAAAATAATGATAGTATTGTACTGAAGACGTAGAGAGGTTATGAGAGAACATTTTAATGATATTAATATTTGAAAAATATTTCAGAGTACATTAGTTTTCTCACCTTTTTGCTGCTCTTCTCTGCTCTAGCTTTAGCCCTTAGACCTCCCATGCAGACAGCACATATATTCAATGGGGTCATGCCACAAAAGTTAGTATACAATGATAAATGTTAAATTAGTTTGTGGTAATGGTCTTAAGGAAACAGGATTAAATTTCAGATGTTATTCAAATAGGACTACAGTGCTTATGAAAATGTAGCTTTGTCCCAAGTGAGGATGCCTCAGTCCTACTTGGGAGAGAGAAGGGAGGGAGGGAGGGAGGGAGGGAGGGAGGGAGTGAGGGAGGGAGGGAGGGAGGGACTTGGGATGGGAAGTGGATGGGGAGGGGGGAACCTGATCTGGTATTAGGTGAGGGAAAAGGACTGAAGCCTTGAGGGCCTGCAGAAAGAATGTAAATAGGCAACCTCAGGAAATAGGAAGTTGGGGGACTCCCCAGAGTGCACCAGAGATCTGGGAGGTGAGACTCCCAGGACTCATAGGGAGGGACCTTTGATAAAATGCCTAACAGTAGGGAGAGGGAACTTAAGGAGCCCACCTCCAGCAGGAAAACAGGACATTAAGTGTGAGATGGGATTGCCATCCCACAGTCATACCTCTGATCCATAATTGTTTCTGTCTGAAAGAATTACAGGGATGGACCACATGGAAATGGAGAGGAGTCTGAGGAAAAGAAGGTCCAGTGACAGGCCCAAAGTGGGATCCAGCTCAAGGGGAGGTCCTGAGCCCTGACACTATTACTGAGTCTATGTAGCGCTTACAAAAAGGGATCTATCATGACTGCCCTTCAAAAGACCCAACAAGCAGCTGAAAGAATAAGATACAGATATTTGCACCCAACCAATGGACAGAAGCCATTGACCCCTGTTGTTGAATTAGGGAAGGCTGAAAGAATTTGAGGAGGACAATCCTATAGAAGGACCAGCAGTCTTAATTAATCTGAACCCCCAATATCTTTCAAACACTGGACCAGCAAACAGACAGCATACACTAGCTGATATGAGGCCCCCAACACACATAGAGTAGAGGACTTCCAGGTCTGTGTTCATTCGGAGATGATGCACCTAACCCCCAACAGACTGGAGGCCCCATGGAGTTTAGAGGTCAGGTGGGGTGGAGGGTGAGGGTATCCATGTGGAGACAGGGTGTGGTGGGGAGGAGGTGTGGGATGTGGAGCAGTTGGAGGGTGGGAGGTGAAGGGCAGGGAATGGAATATGGAGTATAAAGAATGAATTACAAATAAAATTAAATAATAAAAAAATGTAGCTCTGTGTTTTCCACATTATTTGAGACTGTGTTCCTAAGAGTTTTCTTCCTCGAAACCTATATGCCAATCTGGGAAAGAGAAAGCTGCCCTGATTACTATGGTTTCATAATATATCCATACTTACTAAGCTTTATAGCAACACCATCTTCCTGAGTTTCTAGCTCAGGTATCCAAAGCATTTAAAAAACACAGCTTCCTAGTGTCTTGTTTACTTGGAACTGGGGCAGAATGGAGATGAGATGAATGGTAAGATCTTAATTGTTTCACTTCTGTGGCTACTAAATATATTATGGGGCACATCATAAAAATAATTTTGTGTATTGCTTGTTCTGGTGACTATCCAGTTTTTTTTCCTGTTGTAGAAGTTTTATAATACTGCTACAACAGGAATGAATCCACAGATGTGGGTTGAGGGCTTGTGGCTTCTTTTATGTAGAATTGAGAAATTTATAATAATTCATATCTTAAAAATATTTTTTAATTAATTGAGAATTTTATACATGTATTTAATGCATTTTGGTAATAATCACTCCACACATTTCCCCTAATTCATCCCAGACCCACCTCCCTACCCCTACTTAGTATCATGTCCTCTTTTCTTTTATACACTACTAACTTGAATTTGTGCTGCCTAGATAGACATAGGTGTATAGTCATTCACTTAAGAGAGGCTGACCTATCAGAGGCCACACCCCTAAAGAAAATTGACTCTCTCACCCCTAGGGGCCTTGTGAGTCCTTTTTCCCTCCCTTCTGTATTGCAATATTGACAGGCTTCATTTTGTGTAGACAACCACAGCTACTGTGATTTCACCAATACTGTATGCCTTAGAACATCATTTTGCTCTAGTCTTCCTGAACATCTGTTTTTTTTTTTTTTTTTAAATTTCTACACCTTCATTTTTGATTTTAACTGAGGCTTACTTAAGGTGAGAGAGTGTTATAGATGTCTCATTTATGGCTGAGCACTTGATAAACATGTATTCTCTGAATGTTGACCTTTTGTGAATCTCTCCAGTTAACCCCTTTCCACTGTGCAAAGAAGCTTCTCTGATGAAGCCTGAGAGCTGTACTGACCTGTGAGGAAAGATGTGTTCCTTTAGAGAGCTGTTTGATGCTGTGCCATGGCGTAAGAGAGTAGGAGTAGCTTCACCACTGGGATCCATGAACTCCCCAGCCATGGGTTCTTGGTCAGATTCATAGTACCAGACATGTTTCCTACTTTGGAGTAAGCCTTATGTCTAATTAGAAAGTTGTTAGTTACTGTTAGAACATTCATTTTACTATTGCACTGATGGGCATATCTTGCCAGGCTGGTCTGAATTGTAGCTTGTAGGGCTCATAATTGAATAAGACTGTTGACCACTATATCTCTCAGGAGCATATTTAGTACCTTCTAGTATTACTCATCAGGGAAGAAGTGTCCTAGTCAGTCCTGCTTGGTTTCTCTACGTTCTGTGACCAAAGTATGTAGTGTCATCCGCAGTAAGGTCTTATCTTCAAGTTATAGTGGACAACCAATAGCAATGGTAATAGTCTGTATTGTTTTAGAATATCTCTGGAATATTCTCCAGTAGCAACACCAAAGGCGATATCACATGCCTGGCATTAAACTTTTTATTTGGCAGCCTATGGCTTTTAGAAGGAGTATTATCCACTGTGTAGGGTAGGAAACTCCAGTTAAAGTCACCCCACATTCCCATGCATACACATCTCAACCTTGTAATAAATAAAGTAGGTTTTCATATGGCTTTTTCAACTATCCCCCCCTCCCACGGTCTCCTCTGTGCTCCTCTTGTATCACTCTCCCCACCAATTCCACCTTCTCAGGATACCCTTTCACCTTTAGCATTACCATGTTCTACTGTTCCTATTACCTCAAGATCTTTCTTATTTAGTCCCACTGTTCCCATTTTCTTTTCCTGGATCCTTCAGATACTCCAACTAGGACACACAAATCCAAAGGTTTGATGCAAGGATACACGTAAAATATTTCTGTCTTGACTAGCACAATAGTTTTTGAAGTAAGATAGATCTATATAAAAATAAATTTTTCAGATAAAAAAATTTTACCCGATAAAAACTGAAAACTCGATCCTCCACTGGTTTCCTTTTGACATGACGTGAACCTACTACAAACGATACATGGACTTTTAGAAACCGTGACAAAGTTCCTCCTCTACTGTCTTACCCCAGTATCACAATAAGAGACACTCAACTGACACTTCTTTACAAAATCCTATCCTAAGGAGTCCCTGGCTAGGAATGACTGGACAAAGAAATGAGACTATGGACAGAAGGAAACAAGTAGAAGTGTGCATAATGTGATAATAGAAGTTCTGAGTTTTTGAGGGAGTATATTCTAGAATTGATTACAGTTCTTTGGGAATGAGTTTTAAACATGGCAAGAGGCTGTGTGTCACCCCAGAGCCGGGCCCCTACACTCCAGGGTTTGGTACTTGTGTGCTATTTGTGCTCATATGACCATAATTCAGAGCCACATTTTAACTTTAAGAAAAGAGATCTCAGGCTTCAATTCTTTTTTTTTTTTTTTTTTTTTTTGCCCTTATGATGAGATTTTCAATTTTAGGAAACATTTTCTAGGGATAGTTTGCTTCCCTAAAATTTGGTTCCATTCAGACATTTTTAAAAAAATAATTTCATTGTAAAGTGATATTGATTTTAGGACTAATCATTTGGGATTATATAATCTATTGGGGTGTTCATTCTCGGTAGACCAAGTATTCCTCTAATTGTCTGTAGTTCTTCATCAAGGAATGAGGCCTTCTGAGATTTCACTCATTCAACTGGAATTGTCATTTTCAGGCCTTGTACAGCAACTATTGCTGAGATTTTATGTATTTAGCTTTGATGTCCTATATAGAAGACATTGTTTCCCAGCAGATGTCCTGGTACTCTTATAATACTGGCGTTACCATGTTTCTGGTGCTTCTACTGTGATGTGTTCTGGGCATTAAGTATAGAGACTTTATTATAGTTGTATCAATTGGGGATCAGCATGCCAGTTCATTGTCCTTTGCATGTTGACCAGTTGTGGCATTCTGAAATTATCTATTTCTGCTGCAATAGAAGCTTTTTGGATGAGCGGTGATAATTGCACTTGATTGTGTATATAAAGCAGAATATGTAGATGTAGTTAGAAATTATACTGGTTTAATGAAGTGGCAGTAGTAGATTCTCCTCAGTTTAGGTTGTTTCCATTGTTATTATGAATAAGGGAGCAATGAATATGGCTGAAGAAGTATCTATGAAGTAAGATGTTGAGTTCTTTTGGAATATGCCAAAGCGTGGCATAGCTGGTTTATATAATAAATATATTTTTACCTTTTCGAGAATTCATCACACCAGTTTCTACAGTGGACATACCAGTTTGTTATACTACCAACATTGGACAAGTGTTCCCAATTCCTTTCATCCTCGAGTTATGTGTTAACTTCTCTCTCTCTCTCTCTCTCTCTCTCTCTCTCTCTCTCTCTCTCTCTCTCTCTCTCTCTGTGTGTGTGTGTGTGTGTATGCGTGCACACATGTGGAGTGTTTCTAACATTCTCTACTTATTTATTTATTTATTTATTTATTTATTTATTTATTTATTTATATTTGGTCTCTTACTGTACCTAGAACTTACTATTTTGTTTAGATTGTCTAGCCTGTGACTTCCTGGGAACCTCTTGACCCTGACTACTTCCCTGATGGGGTTACAAATATACATGGCCATACCTGGCCTTTATGTGTATGCTGGCAATATGCACCATGTCCTGATGCTTCTCCTGCAAGGATTTTAGTCAGTTTCCTGAACTTCTGACATTAGTGTTTATATTTGATTAGAGCTAAAAGGCTGAGAAATGATGAAACATTAGTTTTCTTTCTTTTTTGAGTATAAGAATAGAGGATATTTCTACCCTTAAAACAACTTGGAGGTTTAAGTATAAAGATTTGTGAGATTTTGTGATTTGACATGTCCTTCTAATATTGATTTGGTGATGTAAATGGTGCCTATTTGAGAAAGAAGAAGTAGACCTGGAGAGCGTGTGATGGAATGAAGGGCAGTGGACAGCAGCCTGTCTGTGGCCATTAGGCTTTCTCAGGGAACTGTCTGGTTTTATCAAGGGTCAAATGGGCATGTAGCCATGCTTTCCCTTCTTGACAGAAGCCATCTCAAGACAGCTTGTGACCAGGCAAGTGTATTTTGGTAGAGAGATTCACATATGTGTTCTATGTAGGTGTTTTTAGGGTGTACACTGAAGGTGCATTGGAAGAAAAGTTGGAGACAGATTTTTCTGCCTTGTAGAACAATGTTTTATTAATGAAAGCCAGTATTTTTTTTTTTAATGTGTGCCACAGAGAGTTAGTCAGTATTCAGTTGTGGCATAAGAATGGGGATTAGGTAAATTCCTTTTAATCCTACTTTCTCTAGGACTTTTAATCTAAAGGTATGTTAGATTTTTTGAAGAACTTTTTTTCATCTACTGAGATTATTATGTGATTTTTGTCTTTTTGTACATTTATGTAGCTTATTATATTTATTGACTTCTATATATTGAACCATTCTGTATTTCAGTAGTAAAGGCACTGTGTTTGTGATGTATACTTTTTTTGACATAGGTCTGAATTCTTTTTACAGGTATTTTATTCAGCATTTTTGAATCTATGTTCATCAGGAGTATTGGCATGTATCTTTATCTTTTTCTCTTGTGTCTTTACCTGGTTTTGGTCTGAGAGTGATTCTGATTTTATACAAGGAGTTTGGGAGTGCTCCTTTTGTTTCTATTTTTGAATAGTTTAAGAAGGATTGGTTATAGATCTTTGGAAGTTGGGTGGAATTCTGCTGAGAATCCATCTGGCCTTGGACACTTTTTAGTTGGAAGGCATTTTATTACTATTTCCATATCCCCATTTGCTGTAAATCTACTTAGGTTGTTGACTTCTTGGTTTAGTTTTGGAGGTTTGGCTGAAACTAGATTTTATCCATTTCTTTTAGGTCCCCCAAATTAATGAGGTGTAAATATTCTTCAATTGTATATAATTTTTTGATGTCTCTTATAATTTTTTCTTTTCATTTCTGATTTTGGTAACTTGGATTCTTTACTCTTTTTTTTTTTTTTTTTTTTTTTTTTTTTTTTTTTTTTTTTTTTTTTTTTTTTTTTTTTTTTTTTTTTTTTTTTTTGGTTAGTCATGCCAAGGGTTTGTCAATCTTGTTTATCTTCTCAAAGCCCACAGAATGGGGAGAATCTTTGCCAGCTATACATCTGACAGAGGATTAAGATCCAGAATTTATATATAAAGAACTTCATTAAACAAAGAGTCAAGAAAACAATTCAAACAATGAGCCTGAACAGAGTTTTCAGAAGATGAAAAAAAATGGGTAAGAAATATCTCAAAAAATTTCATCATCCCTAGAAATTAAAGAAACACAGTCAGAATGATCTCATAAGATCAACAAAAATAACTGATAGCAAATGCTAGCAGGAGTGTAGGGGAAAGGTAAAACCTCACTGTTGGTGGGATTGCAAACTCCTCATCCACTCTGGAAGTCAGTGTGAAGAATTGTTAAAGAGTTAAAAATAAATCTATCCTATGACTCAGTTATATCACCTTTTGATATATGCNGAGGCCCTTGGTCCTGTGAAGGCTGGATTGATGTCCCAGTGTAGGAGAATTTCAGGTTGGGGAGGTGGGAGTGGGTGGTTGGGTGGAGGAACACCCTTATATAAGCAGGGGGAGGGGAATGGGATAGCAAACTTCTGGAGGGGGGCTGGGAAAGGGTATAATATTTGAACTGTAAATAAAGAAAATATCCAATAAAAAAGAAAGAGCCATTGTTCCTGCCTCCTTACAACAAAATTCAGGAAAATATAGTAGAACTGTATATTGGATTGGGGGTGGGAGGAAGAGAATGACTCCATTCCTTTATAACTTCAAGTCTTGAGGCTAAAGCCTGTATAATAGAGGATATGTAAGCTCATAAGTTAGAAGTTTCTAAAGATTGGGCTACTTTATTCCTGAAAAGTGATCAGCAAGGTTCCAAGTCTTTCTGAAATCAGGAAGGGGTGACAAAGAAGTTGATGTAGTACAGTTGAAGTCAGTGATAGGAAAACGAAATTGTTTCCTGTCTGTGTCCCATCTGCCTCACACTCTTCTGCATTCCAGGGCTATAGTTTCCTTTGTTTCATAGCACAAAAACTTGTCTTGATTTCATGCCAGTATTTAGTCTGTGTCAAACCTACATTGTTAGTAATATGTGACAGTGGCTGAGGGATGGATTGTGAAGAAGTATAGGCCACTAGCTCCTTTTGAACCGCCTGCCAAGACTAGCTTTTATCCAGTAATAATACTTCTTTTTCACAGCGAGTGTAATGAGATCTGATGATTCCCGGCCCTTCTTTCCTGAAAGAGTTTTCTACCTTTGACTAGGGTAGACCCAGCTTCCTTTTTACTGGTGACTTAACAAAACAAATAGGGAGATAGGATGCTTTTAATTTTCTAAGTTAAAGTTAGATAACATTATCTTTATATTTAATATTTTCAATTTTCCATGTAATGTATATCTTCTTTATAATTATAGTTACCCCATAACAATCTTCTATTAAAATATGTGGTATTATGTCACACATTTTGAACATTGAGGTTTTTTTTTTGTTTCTGTAGAGATGTTGCTGTAATTTTTGTAGATTTAAAGATTTATTTAATTCATTTTTGGGAACATTTTTCTTCTCTTTTTTGCTTTATTTCCATCTGTCTGTCTGTCTCTGTGTGTGTGTGTATATATATATAATAGTTCACAGCTTCTAAGAGGAGCACAATCCATGCATGGATCTTCCTTTTTTCAAAAATTTCTCCTGCAATATACCCTGATTATAGATTTCCCCTTTCCCATGTTCCTCTACTCCCTCCAGCTTCTCCCCATCTCTCTTTTCCTTCAGATCCACTGCCTTAATATATCTCATTAGAAAAGAAAAGGCAATAAAACATGACAAAATAAAATATAATAAGATAAAACAAAAAATGATTACATCAAATTTGAACAAGGCAAACGAACAGAAGGAAAGGAGCCAAAGAGAATGCATGGAAATCAGAGGTCAAGTACTTTATACACTCCAGAGTTCCATAAAAATACTAAACTGAAAGCTATCGTATATTCAAAGGCAGACCAGTGCAGACCCTGTGCTTGATGCTTCAGTCTCTGTGAGTTCATATTAATTTCCCTTAGTTGATTTAAGGAGTTTGTTCTCCTGATATCTTCCATTTCCTCTGGCTGTTACTTTAGGAGTCTTTGTCTCTCCTCATAATATTTGGCTGTGTGGCTATATTTGTTCCCATCTACTGTAGGATGAAATTTCTCTAATGATGGGTGAATAATATATGAGTATAGCAAACTATCATTAGGAGTCATTTTATTACAAGTTTTTTTTGACCAATAGAATTTGGTTTTACTCTAGGTCTCTGGGATTTCTAGATTCTGGTTCTGTGTTACTCAAGCATTCTTGGGTATGGTTTCAACCTCCTTGTACTGGCCTTTAAAAAGAATAGCACAGGAAAGGTAGGCAGCTTAAGAGAACAGTGAGTTAAAGAGAAAGGGAGAAAGAGAGAGAGAGAGAGAAGAGAAATGGGGGGTGGGTAGAGGTTGTGTGGGGGATGGCACGGTGGTTTTACCAGGACAGTTTTACAGAGACAGGTTGCAGAGAGAACAAGCTAGACACAAGTGAAGAGAGAATGAGACAGAGAAGGAGCCAGAAGATTAGAACATATTGCCAAAGTTATTTTGAGTCCAAGCAGAGAAGCTGTGAGAAGCTGAGAGAAGCCAGTTTCAATCAGTCAGCTTAGAGAGGAGTCTGAGCCTGAACAGCTGAGTGAAATCAGCCAGAGTTCAGACAGGACCAAGGGTGAACTTATTCCTCAGCAATCTCTGAGATGACAGTTAAATCGGAGGAAATAAAAGTTACCTTTACAGGCTGATTTTATGACTAAAATGTCTGATTTTAAGTCAAATGAGACATTTGCTAGTCACTCCCATGTGCTTTCTCTCACCATTGCACAAGAATATCTTGCAGGCAGGATACTGTTGCAGACCAAAGGTTTGTGAATAGGTAGATATTTCCATTTCTCTTTTGGTAGCATATAAAATACCTTCCTGTACCAAAGATGACAACACATAGGTGTGAAGGCTCTATTTAGAAACCAGTTCAACTTTGCCATTGTCAATGAGTTGTGTGGGAATTGCCTTCAGCAATGGAGGTTTGCGGTCAGTCTGTAGAGAGCAACCTATCGTCTTGGCAACAGTGTAGTTTGTTTGGTGATTTCCATGGGACCCCTTTGGCCAACAACACAGCCTCTGTACTAGAAGCTTCATTTAGTGTCAAGAGAAGGCCAGTTGGAACTCTGTCTGTCACATTATTTGGAGATTTTCTTAGGATTGCTTTCTTATATTTTAGGAAGTTTTTACTACACTGGGTTATACAGCACACCTCAAATGCCCATCAATTCTTGCTGTCTTTCCTATACATTCCTAACTGCAAACCTATTTTCTTTCCTTTTACGAATTTAGTCTCCCATTCTCCTTCCCCAATCCACTCATAAGATCTATTACCAGGGAGACCATGTGTCTCACCCAATCCCGGTTTATTTCTTTATATGTAACCTCTCTGAGTTTGTGGAATGGCTAATATCCAGACATGAATGGCACATACCATATTTATCATTCTGGTCTGGGTTATCTCACACAGGATGATTCTTTTTAGTTCCTTTGATTTGCCTGAAAATTTCATGATGTTGATTTTTTAAAGAGCTGAGTAATATTCCTTTGTGTAGATGTACCACATTTTCTTATCCATTCTTCTGTTGAAGGATGTCTAGGTTGTTTTCAATTTCTGGCTATTATGAATAAAGCAGCAATGGACATGGTTAAGTAAGTGTCCCTGTGGTAGGATGAAGCATTCTTTGGATATATGCCAAAAAGTGATATAGGTAGATCTTGAGGTAGATCTATTCCTGTCTTTCTGAGGAACCATCTTACTAATTTCCATAGTGGCTGAACAAAGTTTTACTCCCATGAGCAATAGAAAAGTGTTTCTCTTGCTCCACATCTTTGTTGGAATTTTTATGGAGAGTGCATTGAATTTGTAGTTGCTTTTGGCATACCGGCCACATTTACCATATTAATCTCATGAGCATAGGGATCTTTACATTTTCTGATGTCTTCTTCATTTTATTTCTTCAAAGACTTGAAGTTTCTATCACACAGATCTTTCACTTGCTTGGTTAGAGTTGCCCTAAGATATTTTATATCGTTTTAGGTTATTGTAAAATGTGTTGTTTCCTTGATTTCTTTCTTAGACCTACTTGTATATAAAAGGGCTATTGAGTTTTGTGATTTTTTGTATATAAATTTATCCTTCTACTTTGCTGAAAGTATTTATCAGTAGTAGGGGTTCTGCAGTGGAGTTTTTAGTCTTACTTATATATACTATCATCTCATTAGCAAATAAATATACTTTGACTTTTACCTTTCTAATTTTAATCCTCTTAGTCTCCTTCAGTTGTCTTATTACTGTAACTACCATTCGACTATTATATTGAATAAGTATGGAAAGAGTGGACAACCATGTCTTATTCCCGATTTTAGTGTAAATGTTTTGTGTAATCTTCATTTAGGTTGTTGTTGGCTGTAGAATCTGTTATTTTGAGGTCTGTCTTTTGTATCCTTAGTATTTTTCCAGGATCTTTCTCATGAAGCAATGTTGGATTTTATCAGTGGTCATTTCTTTATCTAATGACATGATCATGTGTTTTTTCTTTCAGTATGCTTATATAGTGGATTACATTTATTGGTTTTNGTATTTTGAATCATCTCTCCATCCTTGAAATGAAGCCTACATGATTATGGTGGATGATCTTTTTGATGTATTCTTGGATTTGGTTTGCAAGTATTTTATTGAGAATTTGTAGATCTATATTCATAAGGGAAATATGACTGTAATTTTCTTTTTTTTGTTGAGTCTTTTTGTGGGTATTAGGGTAATTGTAGACTCATAAAATGAATTTGGCAATGTTTCTTCTGTTTTTATTTTTTGAAATAATTTGAGGAGTATTGGCATTAACACTTCTTTGAAGATTTGGTAGAATTCTGTGCTAATGTCTCCTGAGAGGCTTGGCCAGATCCTGACATATAAAGAGGCAGATGCTCATAGCCAACCATTGAACTGATCATGGGGTTCCCAATGGAGGAGTTGGAGAAAGGACTGAAGGAGCTGAAGGGATTTGAAACCTGGTTCTTAGAAATTTTTATTTTAAGCTGGCATATAGGCATCTAGGGTTTGGAAGATTACAGTTCTAAGTTCTCATATCTTCTTTTGTCTTTGTTGAGTATGCATTTTGATCTTTGGTTTCTGTTTCTTCTCTGGATTTTAGGAGACTGTATGTTGCCTGGTAGAAAATTTTCTGTGGACCTAACATGGTGTGACCACTGGTGGTTCCAGGTACAATGTGTTTCTGGATATTGGGAACTGACTCTTAGGAATGGAGATAGGTAGGAGACTGAGAGAGTTCTCAGGAAGAAGGAGAGCAGAGTGTTGTATGAGGATCTGCTTATTTTGTCTCTTTGAAATGGGAGCAGGGCCTGAAGAGAGGTTATCCCAGAATGTCTGTTATAGAGCTGCAGGTGATCTGGAGGAATAGGAGTAGGGTAGATCTTTAGTCTGCCTACTTGCTTCCCTGGCAAAAGTGACCTGATGGGTACCAGAGAGTGCCTTGTTGGAGTTGGTGGCTGAGGTAAAACAATGAGTCAGGATGGGAGGATGTAGTTTAGGAGAGATAGTCTCTGGGATTCACAGTAGATATGGGCAATGACAAGAAGAGGAAGGCTGTAACAAGTGTTCTGTTGCAGAACTAGGGGTGAGACTGGAGGATTGGATTTTGAAGAGAAGAGGGAGTGGTGAAGGTCTTCAGTTAGCTTGCCTGTTTTCCTGGCCTGCTCATCTGCTATGTTTCTAGGGAATGCTTAATGGTGTTGGAGGCTAGAATAATGGGATAATATTTTAGAAGGAAGATTTGGAGATCGTCCTGATTGGTTGGGGGTGTGGTCAGAGAGGAAAGGGAGACCACAACATGGGTTCTACAGCAGAGCTGTGGATGGGAATGAGGATTGGATTTGGAAGAGCAGAAGGAAAAGTGAAAATCTGTAGTCAGCCTGCCTGCTTCCTGTCAGGATTGTGAACTTTTTTTTTTTTCTTCTTCAGGAAAATGATATGTTAGGCATGAGACATTTAAATTATTTATTTAGTTGTTTGTTTGCTTTCTTTTAAAGACAGGGTCTCAGTGTTTGTCTGGAACTTGCTTTGTAATCCAGGCTGGCCTTGAGATCACAAAAATCCTCTTGCCTTGGCCTAGAGTATTTGGGCTTAAAGATGTGTAACAATGCCTGGCTACATTTAAACATTTTAAAGAATCTTGAACTCTTTAAAATATGTATGTTTAAAATATTTTTAAGTTTTCACTTGCTACTACAAACCTTTCCCGCCCAATTTTATCTGATTAGTGTTTTGAATATGCGATTTTAAAGTATCATTTTCATGTTGTATAATTTTAGTGGTTTCTTTTATTTTTATTTTGTATGTTAATATTTATTGACCTTATGATTTTTGTGTTTTTCCAGAAGTTTCTTTAGTCAGTACACCTTCTGTAGACTTTTCCCCCAGTTCTTTTGGTTGTCTAAAAACCACATTGCTTTAGCTTATTTGTCCACCTCAGCCCATCTACATGTGATGCTCTCTACTCTTAGGTTTAAGGGAATCCCATATTCCTATAGTAGGGAGAAAAGAATTGCCTACCCAATAAATTTTGTCTTAAAATTTATGTGTGTCTAGGAAATGGAGTCTGGCTTGTGAACACTGAGGAAAATTTCAGAGTATCTTAAGAGTTTAGGTACAGGGTATAGGAAATATGCCTTCCTTTCCCTTTCAAAAGCTTAGCTTGA
Source organism: Mus minutoides (assembly GCA_902729485.2). NCBI lineage: Eukaryota > Metazoa > Chordata > Mammalia > Rodentia > Muridae > Mus > Mus minutoides. The sequence goes on along the minus strand of LR749517.1, from coordinate 2,703,097 downwards.
ACCTCTCGGGCACTGGCATTCTGTACAGTTTCATCTCAGCTTGAAACAATGAATGTAGCATATCTGATCGTAAGCAGTTGATCCCCAGACATGTTTATTGATGGCACTATCAAGGAAAACAGCATACTGACATACAATACAAAGAAACTTGGCAGACTTTATAGTGGCAATTCAATGTTGGCATTTATATTGGTAAAAACAGATTCTGAGGCTTGGTGTAGCTCAAACCTTATTTAAGCTCACAAATGTCTGATTTGATCAGTTGGTATTGCAGTGAGAGCAACACCTCTATCTCTAGGAATTCCTCTATGCAGTTTATACTAATGCTGGAGTCTGTGCTTTACTGGGAGTTGGTATTATGTAATTGAATCTTTCTTTTTCTTCCCAGATTGACCCCATTCAAAAGATTCTATTGAGTCACCATGCCCTGCAGTACAGTTTAAAATTTTTTAAATGAACAGTGACACTTAGTGGCTAGAAATATTCATTGCAGTTCTTTTTCTGTACGATTCTTTATTAATGTGCCCCATGGAAATAAAGCAAATGATACCAAAACTTAAGTCTTCTTGGCAAAGTAATATATAGTATTTGAAGTGTTGTTGGTTTTGCAGCAGCTGTCATTCCATACCAATCCATTTAGTTAAAAAGCAAACAGGTGGCCCACACATATTGTTTTTACTACATAAATTTTAAAATTGTCTTCACTCTTATTGAAATAAGAGAGGCATTTCTGCTGTTGATTTTAGCTTACAAAAAGAATATGTAACAGTACAATGAAGACATTGTTAAGAGTACTGTTCAAAGTGCTTTCTTTCTTTCAAGCAGGAGTCTATTTTTCTAAAATGAACAAGCACTTTAAATTAAATAAGTAACATATGTTTATACCTATGATACTAAAGAAAAAGCCAGATCCGTGATTCCAGTGTCCCCAGTCAACCCTTTTGTTTTGTTTGGTATTATGGCATACAGAAAGTTTAATTATAGTGAGATTTTGAAATGTTTCCTTTAAAATCAAGAGTTTATTCCTTTAAGGTTAAAATTTCCCTCAGTTTATGTTTATAGGTTTAATTTTGAGCTTTAGGGAAGGTTTTGGGGTAGTAGTTATGTTTTATTTTTCCATAAAATAAAATCATGTAATCTTGCATGAGGTTAATGTGTTTTTAAGTTTCTTGAGGCACTGTGATTGGAAAGCAATTTAAATATAGCCTTCTGCTAGTTTCATATACAACAGAGAGATTAGTAGAAGAGATCTGATTAGAGAATGTGACAAAATATAGCAAGACAGTTACAGAAATAAATGTAAACCATGTTGTTTGACTTTATATATAAAACAAATATAATGGATTTTCTGACAGAACTTAACTATGGGGTAGGAAGGAGAGGCAATAAAATAGTTTTTTACAGTGTTGGGACCTTTCCCTGTCTCTCAGTATTGGAGAATGAATTCAGGGACTCATATTTGGTATACATGTGCTGGATTACTGACCTGCACTATTGTCCCGCCTTCCTCTTTGCTTTTTAAAAAATATGATATTCTTATATAGCCCAGGATATCTTGAACTTTAAATCTTTCTGCTTAGCCTAGTGAGAGTGAGGAGTTTAGACATGTGCTATCTTTGGAGTCTTTTTTAACTTAGCCTAATTTCTTAGAAGTTGTCTTTATATAATACTCTAATTAGAAAATGAAAAAAAAAGCTTACAGAAGCATATTCGAATACCTCAATGTAAGCCATGTATCCCCTCAAAGTTTCCAAAAGCAATTAAAATTTTATTTATCATTATTGTTTGTGTATGGTGTGTGTATAATATATGCGTGGGTATGATCATGCCATGGCATGTGTATGGAAATGTGAGGACAACTTTCGTGGTATTGGTTCTATGTTTGCATGGGTTCTGATCATTGAATTCAGGTCCTCAGGCTTACTGAGTGTAGCCCCTTCCCTCAGCCGCTTCAGGCAGGCCACAGGAAGCTAAGGCTGGCTTCTTTTGTTGTGCTAACTGCCTCTGCACTCGCCTGGACTCCTGCTACCACTCCCCGCATCCTGCTTCCTGCTGAGACAGTCTTGGGACAATACACAATTGCAAGGGACTTCAGACTGAATCCAGGCGCATGCGCAGAACTGACTGTGGGCGGGGCCTACCCCCATATAACCCAAAAAGATTCTTGAGTAAAGTTCGAGATGCTTTGAACGGAGAGACTCTGTCTTGGTGTCCATTTTTCTCTCCCACCTAGTCTCTCTTTTCAGCCCCAGTTCGCCTCCCAGGGAACCCAGTTCATTTCTTGGGTACACTGAAAAGGCGGACCCCAACACTTGAGAAGTGCTTTTACCCTGTATATGGATGATCTTGGTGGTCAACTTGGAGAGAGAACCTTAATTGAAGAATTGCCTCTATTAGATTGGCCTGTGGACATGTGTGGAGGACTCTTTTTTTTTTTTTTTTTTTAATTGCAGATGGATGTACAGAGGTCCAGCCCCTCTGACCAGTACTATTCTTGGGCAAGTGAGCATGTGTTGTATAAGAAAAGCAGTCAAACCTCTGAGTGTGGTAGCAAGCCAGTAAGCAGTATTCTTTTATGTTCTCATCTTAAGTTTCTGACTCTAGGGTTTTACCTCAACTTTCATCCAGTGATTGACTATAACCTGTAAGGCAAGTAAGTATGTTTGTCCCTAGTTGCTTTTGGTTATGCTGTTTCATCACAGCAACAGAGAAGCAAGCAAATACTGATACTGATACATTTTAATGGCCATTATTTTTTTTAAAGATTCTTTCCCACTTGAAAATGAGCAGCACACTACTAAATAAAAAATGGGTCAAGACAGAAATTAAGAAAGAAATTTAAAAATTTTAGAATTGAACACAGCGTACCTAAACCTATGGGACACAATGAAAGTATTTCTAAGAGCCAAATTCTTAGCATTTTTCTAAAAAACTAGAACAGCTGACAGTTTTATTCTCACATTTCACAATATAAATGAAAGCCACACTTTTTTGTATCACATCTCCCTCCAAAACTATTCTCTCTGTTAAGAAGGGCAATGTCCTTCTATGCAGCTAGTAAACACCCAGGCTCAACACCAAGATCTCTTGGTGAAACAGAACAAGAAATACAAAATGATAAAGAGCCCTTCTGTTCTTATCTGTCTGAGTCATGCCAGGCCAAGTGGGCACCATCCTAGGGTGGGCAGGAGGTCTCATCATTGGAGGCATCAAGGGCATGTGACCTCCCAGAGTGGCCTCATTCCAGGAGCAGGTCCCACAGGCATCACCCAGGAGAAGGAGGGCCCAGTGTTGGTATCATGGGAGGGCCTCCCAAGTGGGATGCAGGCATCATGCCAGGAGGAGGACCCAGGAGACTGTGGGGAGGTAGGATCATGGCCCCTGGAGGAGGAGGAGGAGGAAAAGGAGGAGGAGGAGGAGGAGGAGGAGGAGGAGGAGGAAGAGGAGGAGGAGGAGAGAATGGAGCTGGAGGGATCTTTCCTTGTTGAAATGCAGCTGTTGTTTTTGTCAGTCAGGCTCTGGGCCTGCTCTTCCATCCATTTCTAGTAATCGTCTTTCACATTCTCTTTGTGTTTCCATCCACTGCAGTGTGTCTTCTTCACAGACAGAGAACCGTGGGTAAGATACATATACAATAAAATTTAGGCACGTTGTCCTACAGGTCTTGGCTACTCGGATCAAAATTCATACTATTAAGTGCCTACCTGCCTACAAATTGGAGAGATCTCATATTAGTAACTTAATGTTATATTTATTATCCTGAATAATACAAGAACTGCTGAGTGATCTCACCATCCCAACCTCAAGTTCTAATATGGAGCTATATTAATAAAAATAACATATTTTTGGCATACAGGCAGACACGTTGATAAGTGGAATTTATCAATGAAGACCAGACATAAGTCCACACATCTATGGACACCTGATTTTGATAGAGAAGCCAGAAATGTACACTGGAAAAAAGACAGTATCTTCAGCTAATTGTGCTGTTAGACTAGGTGGCTGCGTATAGAAAAATCCAAATAGATCCATACTTATTACTCTGCACAAAACTCAACTTGAAGTGGATCAAAGACCAGCATTATTCCAGATATTCTAAATCTGATAGAAGAGAAAGTGGAGAATAGCCTGAACTCATTGGCACAGAAAAAGACTCTCAAAAAATTAGTTTATATCCCAACCAGTTTCCCCTCCATCCCCTCCTCCTAGTTCTCCCCCTGACCCCTCATCTACTCTATGTCTCTTCAGAAAAGTGGAGGACTCCCATGGATACCAACCAGCCTTGGCATGTCAAGTAGCAATAAGACTAAGTACATCTAGGAGAAGACTTTTGAACAGAACACTGTTAGCACAGGCACTAAGAGCCTATCAGTAATGACTAAATGAGATCTCCTGAAACTTAGAAAGCTTCCATATGGTGATAGATACCATCATTTGAGCAAAGCAGCAGCTGACAGAATGGGAAGAGATTTTTTACCAACTATACATCTTATTGATGGCTAATATCTAAAATATATAAGTAATTTAAATAACTGGACATCAAGAAAATAATCACCCAATTAAAAATAGAGTACAAATCTAAACAAAGTATTCTGAAAAGAAGAAACTTAAATGCCTCGGAAACAAATAAATTTCCAACATCATTAGCCATTAATGAAATGAAAATCAAAAAATTTTCTTAAATTCCATCTTATGCCAGTCAGAATGGCCATAAAACAATTGGCAGTTCATGCTGGAGAAGCTATGGAGTAAGGGAGCCACTCCTTTTTGTTGTGAGAGTGTAATCTTGTATAGCCACTATAGAAACCAGTGTGGTGGTTTCTTAAAAGGAAGGGAATCAATCTATCTCAAAATCCACTCTTGGCCAGATAACCAAAGAATGCTTTATCCTACTATGGGGACACTTGCTCAACCATGTTCACTGCTCTTTTTATAATACCAGAAATTGGTGACAGCCTAGATGTTGGTCAATGAATGAATGGATAAAGATAATGTGATACATTTTTACAATGCAATATTACTCAATCTTTTAAAAAGAATGAAATCATGAAATTCAAAGGTAAATGGCAAGAACTAAGTCAGGAAATATTAGTAAACTAATTCAAAGCCCATATACTTCCATTAAAAAAAATCAGAGCTACATTCAATTCTTAAGAGTTTTATTATATTTTTATAAACCTATTAGTATAATTACTGACTCACAATATTCAGAGAGAGTTGTGTTACATATAGAAACTGCTGAACTTATTCCTGATAATTCAGAATTAACATCATTATTTATACAAGTGCACCAGAGTATTCAAAACAGCAGTTATTCATTATATATCACTCATATTTGATCTCATATGGCATTGCTTGGTCCAAAAAAGATGAAGAAATTAATAGGAAATTTGCTAGAAGCCTCATTTCATTTAAAAAAATCAATGTTAAAAACAAAGTTTTAAAAAGAAAAAAAATTCATTAATTGACAACAAGTCAAAGAAAGTGTAAAAAAAGGTCCTACTTGTTCTTTGTATAAACAAGTACTATTACCTGCTGGAAGTAACTGAGTGTACCCAAAAAAGTGAATTTGGCAGATGGATGTGTTTTACTTTACAGAATTTGGGAAACTAAAATGTGTATATCATACCATTGACATATATTTAAGATTTTAATAGGCTTCTGCTTTGTCGTCTGAAAAGGTTGATTCTGTAATTGCACATTTGTTGGAAATGATACTTATCATGGGAAAAACTTTACAAATTTAGACCGATAATGCCCCACATCCATTTCCTGTACTCCACTTCCATTTTGAAGCTTTTGCATATTATAACATAAAACATATTAGAAGTATACCATACAATCAAGCAGCTATACAAAGATCTAATCATATCTTAAAGGAGATACTTAATAATCAAAAAGGGGAAATAAAAACTTCCAGGAGATATACTTAATAAAGCCTTATTAACTTCAAATTTTTTGAATATCAAGGAGGTAGGGACAATAGCTGCTGAAAAGGCTGGATTATTCAAAAACCAAACCAAACCAAACCAAACCAAACCAAACCAAACCAAACCAAAACCAAAACCAAAACCAAAACCAAAACCAACCAAAAACAAACAAACAAACAAACAAACAAACAACCTGCCAAATTAATTAGAGCAACCCATATACCTTAAAGATGTTTTGATAACAGAATGGCAGTCGTGGAATGTTGCAGTTGGGGAGATGTTTTCATCTAAAGATGTCTAAATATATACATATATGAAGGTGGTCTAAGTGTAATTGTCAAATAGCAGTGGAGATGGAACTCAAATGAAGCTTTCAGTACTGGAAATGTGTTAAATTTAATCAACTTGTTGGTCAAGGGGGGCCATGGGAACCTCTAAACAACTCAGGTTATTACCACAGCTATTGGGTGCTCTCCACAACCATGTATGATACATGAGTAAAGAAGTTGTGGAATCTTCCTCCATGGCTAAAGAGTGCCTTTGAGGCTAAGCATTTGACACAGGAGTCTCACATGGAGCCCTTGAGGCCATCGTGTGATGCTGTGAAGCTGAAGCCTGGGATTGCATTGGAAACGCCAAGATGTTAGTGGTGCCAGAGCCATGAGGCATTTTCCAAGAACTGAAGACAGGGAATGGAACATGCATAAGTGAGAGAAACATGTTTGAATGAGCAAAGCTGGAAGGGTGGGGCCATTTTAAGCTTTCTGAAACCAGATATGGTAGTACAGGATTTGTAATTTGTCATACTGGGGTTTGGTCCTGTATTTCTTCACTATGCCTTAATTCTTCCTTTTTGGAGTGTATTCTATGCCATTGTGTTAGAAGTGTATAATTTGAGTTTTGATTTTGTAATTAGTAGATTCTCTTCTATTTTAGAACAGATTTTGAACTTTTAAATTTGGTTGAGTCTGAAAGATTATGGAGACTTTGAGTAGGACCAAGTGCATTTTGCACTATGATGTAGACATGAGTCTTGAGGGCAAGGGAGTAGAATGTGATGAGAATGGACCCTATAGGTTCACATGTTCTTGAAGTTAGTCCCCAGTTGGTGGAACTATTTCTCCTTGTTGGAGAAATTGTGTTAATGTAGGTGGGCTTTGAGATTTCAGAAGAGTCACATGATTCCCAATGCTCTCTTTCAGACTGTCTTAGTCAGGGTTTCTATTCCTGCACAAACATCATGACCAAGAAGCAAGTTGGGGAGGAAAGGGTTTATTCGGCTTACACTTCCATATAGCTGTTCATCACCAAAGGAAGTCAGGACTGGAACTCAAGCAGGTCAGAAAGCAGGAGCTGATGCAGAAGCCATGGAGGGATGTTCTTTACTTGCTTGCTTCCCCTGGTTTGCTCATCAGCCTGCTCTCTTATAGAACCCAAGACTGCCAGCCCAGAGATGGTCCCACCCACAAGGAGCCTTTCCCCCTTGATCACTAATTGAGAAAATACCCCACAGCTAGATCTCATGGAGGTACTTCCCCAACTGAAGCTCCTTTCTCTGTGATAACCCCAGCTGTGTCAAGTTGACACAAAACTAGCCAGTACACAGACCCATGGTTGTGCATCAAGATGTGAGCTTTCAACTGTTTCTTTAGTCCACTATTGTCTTAATCAGTGTTCTCTTACTGTGAAGACACCATGACCAAGGCAATTCTTATAAAAGAAATCATTTAATTGAGAGCTTGTTTACAGTTTCAGTGGTCTATGGTGCCTCCCACCCATCTCAAAAATATTAACGCAGAAATGTTTTTGTTAAAAGGAAATGCAGGGATAAAGAGTGGAGCAGAGACTGAAGGAAAGGCCACTTAGAGACTGTCCCACCTAGAGATCCATCCCATCTGCAGACACCAAATCTAGACACTATTGCTGATGCCAAGAATTGCTTGCTGACAGGAGCCTGGTGTATCTGTCCTCTGAGAGGGTCTGCCAGAGTCTGACCATGTGGATGTTCAATCCCAATGGAGGAGTTAGAGGAAGGGCTGAAGAACTGAAGGGGTTTGCAATTCCATAGGAAGAACAATAATATCAACCAACCAGACCCCCCTGCCCCCTGTGCTCCCAAGGACTAAACCACTAACCAAAGAGTACACATGGAGGGACTCATGGCTCCAGATGCATGTATAGCCGAGGATGGCCTTATCTGGCATCAATGGGAGGGGGGGCCTATGGACCTGGGGAAGCTCAATGCTCCACTGTAGGGGAATGTTAGGGTGGTGCGGTGGGAGTGGGTGGGTGGGTGGGCACCCTCATAGGAGCAGGGGTATGGGGGGTGGGATAGTGGATTTGTGGAGGGGAAACCAGGAAGGGGGATAACATTTGAAATGTAAATAAATAAAATAACCAATAAAAAGTTTAAAACAATCCTCATGACAGGGGAGCATAATGGCACATGAATGCCACAGAAGCAGTAGCCCAGAGCTGCATCATGATCCACAGGCAGAGAGAGGGAGAGAGAGGCAGGCACTGGGCATGGCTTAGGGTTTTTCAAAGCCCGGCTCCAATAACACACTTCTTCCAACAAGGCCATACCTTCCAATTTGGCTAATCCTTTCAAATAGTGGCACTCCCTGGAGACTAAGCTCAAGTATACTTTCTCTTACATGGCAACTGCTTCACATGGGATGACTCACAGATATTTGCAAGACAAGGTCACTTTCAATGACATGGAAGATGGAAGGAAAAAAAATGAGTGGGAAACTTTATATATGCTAGAAAGCAGACATTGACAGTATAAGAGGTATAGGTTGTAATAACTCCTTTTGTAATAGTTTCTTTTATTTGCCAGATATAATTGCAATCTCAGAGATTTACTGCAGAATAAGTTCACTCTGTCTAGTTCTTTCTGAATTCTGGCCGGCTGATTTAACTCAGCTATTCTGACTCAAACCCTTCTCTAAGCTGACTGGCTTCTCTCAGCTCCTCACTGAATTACTCTGCTCCACCTCAAACTTAGTCTAGCAATATGCTCTAATCTTCTGGCCCCTTATTACCTAACTCTTTCCTTTTTAACCTGTGTATAACTTGTTCTAGCAGTAAAACTGTCCCACTAAAAACCACTTCTGTGGATAAAGCAAATGTGGTACCTTTACACAATGGAGTACTACCCAGCTATTAAAAACAATGAATTCATGAAGTTCTTAGACAAATGGATGGATCTGGAGGATGTCATCCTAAGTGATGTAACCCAACCACAAAAGAACACACATGGTATACACTCACTGATAAGTGGCTATTAGCACAGAAGCTCAGAATACCCAAGATACAATTTGCAAAACACATGAAACTCAAGAAGAAGGAAGACCAAAGTGTGGATACTTCAATCCTTCTTAGAACAGGGAACAAAATACCCATGGAAGGAGTTACAGAGACAAAGTTTGGAGCAGAGACTGAAGGAATGACCATCCAGAGACTTCCCCACCTGGGTATCCATCCCATAAACAACCACCAAACGCAGACACTATTGTGGATGCCAATAAGAATTCCTGATAGGAGCCCAATATAGCTGTCTTCTGAGAGCCTCTGCCAGTGCCTGACAAATGAAGTGGATTCTTGCAGCCATTCATTGGATGGAGCACAGCATCCCCAATGAAGGAGCTAGAGAAAGGACCTAAGGAGCTGAAGGGGTTTGCAGCCCCCTAGGAAGAACAACAATATGAACTAACCAGTTCCCCCAGAGCTCCTAGGACTAAACCACCAATCACAGAAAACACATGGTGGGACTCATGGCTCTAGCTACATATGTAGCAGAGGATGGCCTAGTCGGAAATCAATGGGAGGAGAGGGCCTTGGTCCTGTGAAAGTTCTTTGCCCCTGTATAAGGGAATGCCAGGGCCAGGAAGTGGGAGTGAGTGGGTTGGGGAGCAGGGGGCAAGACAGCAGAAGGGGATTTTTGGAGGGTAAACTAGGAAAGGAGATAACATTTGAAATGTAAATAAAGAAAACATCTAATGATAAAATAAAATAAAATAAAAACACTTTTAAATTCCACAAACTGATCTCCACTGCACTGACTCTTAGCCCTCAAAACAAAGTCTCATTCAGTTTGTGGAGTTTAGAGGCAGCTTAAGAGAGGTTGCAGAGATAACAAGCTAGACACAGATGAAGACAGAATGAGCCAGAGAATGAGAATGAGCCAGAAGGTTAGAAGATATTTTTAATGCCGCGTGGTGGCACATTCCTTTAATACCAGTACTTGGGAGGCAGAGGCAGGTGAATTTCTGAGTTCGAGGCCAGCCTGGTCTACAGAGTAAGTTCCAGTACAGCCAGGGCTACACAGAGAAACCCTGTCTTAAAAAACAAAAACAAACAAACAAACAAACAAACAAAAAAAAAAAAAGAAGAGAAAAGATATTGTTAGAGTTAGTTTGAGGCAGAGGAGAACAATTCAGTGAGGAGCTAGGAGAAGCCAGTTTGAATCAGTCAGCTTGGAGAGGAGTTTGAGCAAGAACAATTGAGTTGAACCAGACAGCCAAAGTTCAGAAAGAACTAGACAGGGTGAGTTTATTTAGCATAAGTCTCAGAGGCTGAAACATTTTAGGTTTAGATTAGATTTTATGGAGCCTAGAAGTTTCCATGTCTAGGCCTAAGGATAGTAAAGAGATAGAAACACTGGACTCAATTGAAGCCATGCAGACAGCCAGCTTATGTATGGCTTTTATCTCATCCTATCCATTGAGGAAATAACATGAGAGAATGACAGTTAAATTTACACTAAGCATTCACATATATGAGCCTATTGCAGCTATTCTTATTTAAACCACCACAACCATCATGGACCTTTTGAGATGATAAGCTAAATTAGACAGTTTCTCTTATTAGTTGCTTTGGTCATAGTGTTTTACAGCAATGGAAAAAATAACTAAGACAATGACAACTGATTGTTTTCTGGTCCCATTTGCTTGAAATACTTTTACTCTAAGGCATTATGTGTCTTTGAAGGTGAGGAATGTTTGTAGAGAACAAAGTATGTATCTTTTGCTCTAATCTTATTGGCTTTCCTGCACTTTTGGACTTAGAATTGAGGCCATTAATATTTATAACTGTGGTTGAGAAATGATTTTATGCCATTTACTTTCTTAGTTCTGTGTTGCATTATCCCTGCCCTGTCATCACTTAGTTCCTCTCTGTTGCCTCTTATTCTAGTTGATATGTTATATTTCTTCTAGAATTCTCTGTAAGGTTGGCTTGGTGGTCATAACATAATTGTTTTTTAACCATCAAGGCTTTCTTTCCTTTCAACGATGACAGAGATATAATTTTTGCCAGGCAAAGTAGGTTGGGTTTGCATATTTATTTATTTATTTATTTATTTATTTATTTATTTATGTACTTATTTATTTATGTTTTAACTTAAAGGACATTGCTCCAAGCTCTTTTACTTCCATGGAAAAACCAACTGTTGCTCTGTTGGACCTGCTTTTTATGTGACTTGACTCTTTTTCTCCTGCAGCTTTCAGCACTCTTTCTTCTGTATGTTTGGTGTTTTTACTATAGTACAGCTCTAAGTGTTTCTTTGTGTATCTTATCTGTTTGGTGTCATTTGTGCCTCTTTTGCCTGAATGGACATATCCCTAGACTCGGGAAATTTTCTTATGATTTTATTGTAATATTGTCCATATATTTGACCTAGAGATTCTTTCCTCTTTGTGTGATCTTTTAGTTTATAGATTTATCTTTTCTTGTGGCAAACTTTTTGCATAGTTTGTTTCTAGCATTAAAAACTTTAAAAATTATTTTCTTTGTATTATATAATTTTCCTATCTTGTCTTCAAGTCCTGATAGTTTTGTCTTCTGTGTGACCCATTTTGTTTGGTGAGGATTTCCTGTAATTTTATTATGGTTTGATTTTTTTTGTTTTTTTCATTTCTAGTTTTGTTTGTGTTTTCTTCATTAACCCTATCTCTTTATTGAATCCAATTTATAATCTGAATTGTTCTTATTATTTCATTATAATTGTTTATTGTGGTACTTCCTCCTGGCTTCTATGATTTCTTCCTAGAAGCTCTGTCATTCAAATGGCTTTTTACCTCTATGTGAGGTATCTTAGCTGCTTGTAAGACCTTTTCTTTGCCTTTAGATTTCAGAAATTTTAATTATGGTATTGTATTTGCTAGCATTCTTTAAAGGAGCTGAATTTATAGAATTAACCTATATAAATGACAAGGAAATCTATTAAAGTGGCTTATGGCTATGCTATGGATAGTCCAATAATGGCTGTTTCCTAACAGGTGAATAATTTGATAGTTGTTCAGTCCATAATGCTGGGTATTTCACCTTGTCTTCAGTTTTTATTGGAATCCCGAAAGACTGGGATTTATTACCAGAAGTGGGATAGATAAACTTGTCGGTGAGAGTAAGTGCATGTAAGCAAGGAGTAAATCTTCCTTTTTTCATGGTCTTTTAAAATAGGCTGCTACCAGAAGTTTTGGCCTAGATTTGGAGTAGGTCTTCTCACCTCATATATTTGGATGGTTGGTCCTCAGTTGATGGAAATTTTGGGAAGGATTAGCCGGTGTGTCCTTGTTGGAGGAGGTGTGTTACAGGGTTGGGCTTTGATGTTTCAAAGACCCACTTCATTTCCAGTTTCTCTTTCTCTGACTCCAACTTTTGGATAAGATGTAAGCTCAGCTACTGCTCCAGTGCCCTGTTGACTTGCCATCAGGCTCCCTGCTGTGATAGTCATAGACTCACCCTCTGAAACTGTAAAACAGTGCCAGACTAAGTCTCTGGTGTTGAATATGCCTTGGTCATGGTATAGTGTCACAGTAATAGAAAAGATACTAAGACTTCTAGTTAGTTTTTCTTTGTTTGTTGGATACATTATGATTTAGAGTTTTTACTTATTACTCCTTGGATATTGAAGTTTCGTCTCTGAGGTTTTTTTTATATATGCTTTGCATAATGGTCATGGTTTTTAGTTGTACTTAGCATGGGGAAAAGGAAATACTATCTCTTTTCCTTGAACACCATCTCTTAATGTTTTAAAGTAGAACAGAGTAAAAATTTATTATTGAGGTTAGGAGTTTGGGGAACAAGAATGAAATTCTGGTCCAAGTGCTGAGAACAAGAGACTGCTGAATTCACAGTCCTAACAGGGAAATCTGCATCATCTCTTCTAAGGGTCAGGGGGTGTCATGGAAGAGGTGGATGGGAATGATTCAATAGCTGGAGGAAGAGATGGAATATTAATGTCTTTCTGACATGGCATGGCCATTGCTTTCTAAAACACTTAGCTGTGACTGCCTGCACATGATTGGGCCGATCAACATTTAGTCTTGAAGTAAGAGAGCAAGGTAAGATTCAGGAGATCCAACCTCTCTTCAAAGATTTATAGGCCGTTAATGTTGTGTTTACAAAAAGATAAGGAGAGAAGGAATATGTTTGGTGGATGTGTAGTCAGGTGTGGGGGTGGTGGGTGCCTCTGCAGGCCCATGCTGTGGCATCCTTCCCACTAAGGGACCAGCCTCGTGATGGTATAGTATAGAATAGTTTACTTAGGGCATGGGGAGGGGAGTTGAGAGAGTAGAGATAGAGAAAGGCAGGGAGAGAGAGAGAGAGAGAGAGAGAGAGAGAGAGAGAGAGAGGAAGAGAGAGAGGAAGAGAAGAGAAGTAGAGGCTAGCCATGGAGATAGAGGGGGTAAAGAGTGGGAGCAAGAACAGGAGCATTAGACAGAGAGGAGGGGGCAAACGTCCCCTTTTATAGTGAGTCAGACACACCTGGCTGTTGCCAGATAACTGCTGGGTGGAGCCTAGACTAAATGTCAACAGTTAATGCTAGGGGAAAAGCTTTTGATGCCCTCCCATGTTCCTGTGGATCTATAGGCAGTTAATGGCTGCTGGGGGTATAGCCATGGATAAATTTCCCATTGCTGTGTTAGTAACTTATTGCTCACGTTTCTGTAAGTAACCTTAAAAGGTAGAAGGTTGTTGAACAAAATAAAATCAAACTAAATCTGTAAAAATGGAAGTAGAGCAGGGACTAGCCAGGAAGAACAGAATCAGTAGACTTGTGTGTGTGTGGAGTGACAGGGTAATAGGGATGAGTATAATCAAAATATATTTTACGCATCTCTGAAACTTTCACAATAAAATCTAGGATTTTGTATAGCTAATACATGCCAATAAAACACAAAATGAGAATGGGGTAGTTTTCAAGAAAGGGTAAAGAAAGGCAAGGAGAAAGATTCTATCAATATTTTTTCAAAACTGAAAGAAAGAAAAATAAATTTGAATCTTGGATGTGTGATTAGGATTAGGACCTAGAGGATAAGCATGATTTTTTTCCTATTAGCTCAATATCTAGTAGAGGCTACTAATCAAGTAAGCAAATATTTATATAATTTTATGGTCAGTCAGTCTCATAGAGTTTAGTTAATGAGAAGACAATGCAATTGAAAAGAATGGTTTGTTGAAAAGCAGAGTAGCATAAAATTTGTGCTTATGAAAAATGGCAAGAATTGGTACAAAAAAGAGTAAGAAGTTTATATGGTGAACAGTAGAAGATTAGGCCAAAATACCTTCAAATCTTCATGCTATGGAAGTTTTATACCTTCTGCAAGCAGTGAAAAGTAATTAAAAAGCAAGGAAAATTAATTCTCAAATGGCTTGAATTAGCACTAAAAAACAAGCTTTAGAGAAAAGTATAGTGATATGTATGATATATGTATGAAATATCCCAATTAAGCTATTAACTTGCCTGCAAACTAAAATATTAATGAAAAGGAGAAGAAAAAGAGAAATTGAATGAAAAGTTCTCAAATGGTTTATTTTTTATTTGTATCTAAGTGCATTCTTTAATTTCTGTGTCTGTGTGCTGTGTGTAAGACTTACTACTTTCCCTTCATCTATCTTTTCTATTTTTTATTATATGATCATCTGTGGTAAGACTGGGGAAGACAGGGGCTGTTGACATGGTTCAGTAGATGGAGGCATTTGTGATCAAACCTCATCATTTGAATTCAATCCCTTGGACATATGTGGTAGAAGAGAATGTATTTCTTTGGGTTATCTTTTGTGCTCCACAGGCACACTGATGTATATAAGCATGCCTCCTCTCTTAGATAGATTAATGGATAGATAGATAGATAGATAGATAGATAGCTAATAGATAGATACATACATAGATACATATGTATATAGATACATAGATAAAAAATATAACAGAAAATATAAACAGGAGAATATTGTTTGCTTAAATATGTAGTTACTCATAGAAGACTATAGATAGAACAGACACACAGTGAACTCAGAAACTATTGTTTCAGATCTGTTCTCATAAATTCTATCCCCACTAATTGTTAGTATTGATGTTTAGATGTGGAAGCAACTAGCTAGTGTATCTGTCACCTTACAACTGTTATCCTCTTAACCACTCTAGGTGACTAATCAATAGCATTGTATTATCTTTTTAAAGAATATAATAGAGTTATATACTTTTAAAGTCATATTAATTGTAGGAAGCAAAACTGTTCACATTTACCTTGACAAATGGGAATGTATGATTTTAGCTCATTATGTTAGATAAATGTATTTTATCATGCCAAATGGTTCAATACTTTTCCATGCTTTCCTGCCTCATTATCTGAATCTATGGCCACCTTCTGTGTTTCTGAGTATATCTCATTCATATTTGAAAAATTCCCTTTTCCCATAATACCTTATGATATTTCTAATGTATTGCTATATTTTTAAGAAGCTCATATATAATAACACTTTATTTTTATGCTGTCTAAATCTTTTATTTAAAGACATCTGGTATGTTTGGCTCAGTGGACAAAATATGACAGTGCTGAAAAGTAGTATTAGCAATTCTTATGACTTTCTACATATTTTAAGATGTTTATGACAGAAATTATATACTGTGGTAGATGGAGCAGCAGACTAAGAAAAAACATTTATCATTGATATGCTACTGCTTACTTGTTTGTGACCTTGAGAAAACCAGAAACACTTTTTTTATTATCTCCAATATATGCATATTAGGCATGGTGTGATTTTAAACATAATTTTACCTCTCATCAAGAAAATTTCTCTTTGCAACAGATGGACACCACTACAGAAAACTACATCCATTAAAAAATACATTGTGGATCCCAGTCCCAATGGACACATCTACAGAGCACTCTCACACCTACAGCTTAGGGATCATTTATGGAAGAGAGGATAAGAAGATTTTAAGAGCCAGAGGATCATGGAATTTGTGCTATTGTAAGTAATAGTAAGTATTGTATTAGCTGTGTGATTGTGTCTCTTAATATCAAAGCTACACCCATTAAAATCTTACCATGAAAATGATTGGGGAAATATGACCTAGCACCAGTGGATTTACCAACATGTTTGGGGAAAGCCCATGAGGCCTTAACCCTTCAGGAGGAACTATAGACAACATAGGAGAGCTGAGAGTCAGAGTGAAGTCTTCCCCAGGGAAGGGCATACCAATCTGTTGTCAAGTGCCAAATAATTAGCCTTAAAAACATTCATACAATTGACATTATATGGGCTAAACAGGTTATATTTAGGAATACATATGTATATACATATTAATAATGTAATAAAATTTGTGAAAAAGGTGGCCACAGACTTTGAGGATTACAGGGAAGGACATAAGAGAGAAGTTTGAGGGAGGTAATGGAGTACTATTGTAATTATATTATAATCTCAAAAAATAAAATAAAAATTATAATATCTTTTCCCTTCTTCAATGTGGCTTATTTGGAAAAGACCCCTATATGATTAGTAGCAACTTTTTGCTTAAACTCCTTCTTGAATTATAAAAATTATGAAAACTAACACTGAGCTGAATTTTTGTATGTTTATGTGGTACATGTGCATGTCTATGTGGTTTTTCATGTATGTTTGGAGGCTTGGGGTCAGTGTTGGGTATCTTACTCCATTTCTTTCCACCTTCCTATGAGACAGGGTCTGGAGTCTACTGATTGGCATGTCTGGCTGACTATTAAGTTAAAGAGATCCACCTTTCTTCACTCCACCCCCAGCAGTGGGATCATAAACACCTGAATTTCACACTTTTCCTGTGGGTGATGAAGATATGAATTCAGCTCTATACATGCCTGGTAGAAAATTTACCAACCACAATTCCCTCCTTCTAAAAATATTATATTAGTTATCCAATTAATCCTGAGTTAGTATTAATCTAAATTTGAAAAAAAAAATGTTAGAAAATGGCAGCTGATTTCTACTTATATTTTAAATTCATAAGTATTAATTGATTAGGTACTAATTCTGATAAACTATAATAATGAATGAATGATATTGTATGAGACACAAACAAGAACCAGGTTATATTTTGCTAGTCAAGCTTGTGTATACTGTTCTCTGCTAGATGAAAATATATCAATTCAAATGATTAGAACAGTAATAACTTATTAGTGATTTGTTTAAACTTTGAAAGTCTTCATGTGATTCTGACAGTGATAGGGTAAAAGGACTTATATCCACAAAAGCTAATTCACTCAGATATGCATTGCTGCAGACGGACCTCAGTTGGGTCCTCGATCTGCAGGAAAACTCGGGGTTCCGGTTACAGGCAAGCAAGGAGTTGGCGTAGATGACAAACAGACATGGACACAGAGAGAGTGTGTATCTTAATGTATTTTTTCCAAGCAAACACCAGACTTTTAATACAGAGGAAAAACAAGAAAGCTAGGCAAATATATCCGCCAAAGTACATGACACAAAACATAGAAAATGCCTACATAAAGGCTGTGGGAGCCAGGCTGTGTTTACAACTGAGATAGGAATAACCCTTAATTAAGATCAGCTAAACACAGGAGCCAGGAGAATGCTCTGATGCAATGCTAGTCTATTGTTAAACCCACCACCAGGGGTCCTTTAGTAAATACCTGATAATGTTATTCCTCTGGGCCTAGTGAAAAACATGCACCAGGAGAATTGTTCTACTAACCCTTTCATGAGTAATATTATAGTTCTTCCTAAAACCACAACCCACCTATTTCCTAGACCATTGTGTATTCCTGTGTATGGGTGTGACTCGGCTATTGTTCTAAGTAATTATTATGTAGACTAGCCCTGTGCCTTCTAGCTCTTATTCAAGTAAATTGTAATGCCTGATTATTTTCACTGTCTCTACTAGAGGTAAATTTGAATGTTACTGAATAGATAACTTTCTTACTGAATTCCAAGCTCAGGGTCGGCTCAAGGACTTTCTAGGACATGGGAACACCGGTGGAGACTTAGCTATATGTCAAAATCAATCCTTAAAGGCACTTATAATAAAACAACACTGAAAGAGAGTACACAGATCCATACACCAGACTAACGCGGGGACAGGTTTGGAGCATACATGCTATGGGAATGCCAAGGTTTCAGGAGGCTAAGTTTCCGTGAAACTCTTTGCCTCAGGACTGCTTCCAGGTGACTAGTCCTGTCACGTGAGTCACTACTGGAGTGGATGGAGCAAGGCATGATTCTGGTGAGTTCCTGGATTTGTAGAGTAATTCGTTATAAACATTTCACAGTCAGATGGAGAACTTCTTTAAAAAGGGAATACTTTTCAGTTACTATGTATTGACTATCATTGTGAATATATATATGTTTTTATTTAAGTCACAGATGCCAGATTCAGACTAGATGACAGGATAACCTGTGATCATTGGAAGTTTTTCAGGTGGTATTTTGTTTGTTTGTTTGTTTATTTATTTATTTATTTATTTAGGTTTAAGTGATTTTAAAATGTTGCATGCTTTGCAGAGGTGCATGGGAAGAGGAATGCTGGGTTTTTATTTTATTCACATTATTCATGCCAAATAAATTTTTCTTTCCTCAAAAAGTTGTACCATCTTTACTTCTTTAAGTCTGTTGCCTTTAAGCATAATACCAAAGGCAAAAAATCACGAATTAAAAAAGTGATAGATTTACTATAAAAAATTTAAATCTTCTGTTTGTCAAAGTTCAATATAAACAAAAGTGAAAGATAATTGAGCATTGGGAAGAATGGTGTAATATCTACTACAGTGAACCAAGGGTGGAAACCATGAAAACTACTCAAAGTTCAAAAGAGCAGCACTGTCTGTAGCTCTAAGAGATGGAGTTATGCTTATTGTTCAGATAAAGAAATTGAGATTTACAGCTGTCTTTACTCACTAATGAATTACAAGATAAACACTTGGATTGTCTGGCTCCTGAGACAGTGTTTTTAACCTGTAAACTATACATATAAATAGCCCTATAGGTTGAAAGACTTATACCAAGTACTGATAATGATGTTCTCTAGCTAGTAAGAGTATTAAGATTTTGTTTTTAATTTCTCTAAATTTTGACAGCAAAGGAAGTATAAGGTTTTTTCAAGTTACCTTTTGTTATATTAAGTTTTTTAAAGCATCATTAGGTATTTGCAGAAGAAAAGCATCACACTTTTCATCCTCTTTTCATTCCCGACGAATGGTACACAGTGGGTAATTATCTTGTTTTTAAAATGACCAGTGGTTAGTATGTTATTGTTAGGTCAGCTTGAATGATACTTCATTTATAATTTCTATCTAAAATTTTTCTGAACTCATTTGTTAAGCAAATCATATGTTTTTCTTTCGTTAATTTTTTCACACTTCTATTTATCTTTTGTTTGTGATTGTTTCTGCTGTATTTTTTTTTACCCCTGCCCCCACATTCATTCTGTTATAACACAGTTTCTAGGGTCCATCTTTTCTTTTCCCTACACAAATGAAAAATTTGCCATTCTACTGGCATGGGACTTTTTGTGAAAATGTGTACCATTATATAACTAAACTGTTCATAATTCATTTAATTTCATTATTTGTTTACTAACTTCCATTGTTACATTTTGTTTTCTGTAAACATTGGACGTTTTAGTTATGATCTTGTCCTTGAGTGGTTGGAATTTTTCCTTCTGAGAAGATCATCTCTCTCTCCTCTGATCTCAGTCAGTCAGTTTATATTTGGAAGCATGGCACAGTTCTAGATGATTCAATCTGAAAACGAATAAAAAAAGATTGCTGGCACTCATTTCTCCCGAGTGACGTTCCAATAGATGTTTAGTGCATGATGAGTTTCCTGTCTCTGTTAGGTGCATCGTGAAGTGCAAACCAGGCATGGATCAGAGAACATGAACTAATGGCATTATATTGTAAGAAAATAAATATCCTGAGGCTGCATGCAGTACATGTCTGAGTTATGATAGGTTTTGGTGTTTTGACTTGTAGTTCTAGGATCTGAACACTGAGTGGCACTAAAGCCTAGGTCACAGATGAAATATTAATCCAAAATTTAAGATTCAGGGGTCTATTGATAGGTAAAATGACTTTGGAAAGTACAAATGGAATTTCTTAAAAGTATTTTGGGCATAAATAAAGAAGATACAAATGTTAGTTCTATAAGCAGCGTTTTGAGGAACTGGAACTTAACTTCTGTCTGCAATTTGTTAGAGGGGCAAAAGGCAAACTGCTTTGAAACATCAAAGAGAGCCTCTTTACACTTGTCTCTGAGTATTTCCTATTCTATTCCCATTTGTGAGGAGGAAGAATACATTCTTAGAAGAGATCTACAGCTAGAGTGAACCTTGAAGTATGTGGAATCAGAAATGCTTCTATGCCTAGATTTGTCATTACACAGTAAATATCACTTCTAGAATCAAACTTAAGAGACGAATTCTGCGTGTTTGTACATTTTTCTGAATTTGGTAGTTTTCAATGGAATTGAAATAAAATTAGAAATTGGTTATTGGGATTTGGTTATTTTAGAAGAAAAACGATTCTTAAGTTTTGCTAGTTCTCTGAACTTGAACCAATAAACAAAAAAAATGTAAGAAAAAGAAAAAGCACACATTTGGAGAGAACAGTTAGAGGTGTTTGTCATCAAGTCTGATTACTGGACTCTCAAGACTGTCCTCCACATATGCATCTGCTTGCTCTTACACACACGCACACATGCATGTATACACATATGCACACACATATATAAGTACACACACTATGTAAAAAAAAAAAGTACAAAATAGCAGGCTTTCCTGTGCCCTTTAGATTATTCCTTCCACTCCTGCTCACTGCTCCTTGCTCCTTTGTCCTTCCTCTCACCATCCCCATGCCCGCGTCTGCCCACAGCGGTCCTCTTTCATTTCTATATTATGTCCTTCTTCTCACCATCCCCATGCCCGCATCTGCCCACAGCGGTCCTCTTTCATTTCTACATTATGTCCTTCCTCTCACCATCCCCATGCCCGCATCTGCCCACAGCGGTCCTCTTTCATTTCTACATTATGTGCTTTATTGTTTCCTAGCGCACGCCCTCAAAGCTTATTTCCCATCTCATAGGCCTCTTTCTAGTTTTTTGTCCTCTGCCAACACCTAAAAATACAACTTTAACATTTAGAAACCGGAATTAGCATGTGAAAAGAAACACGAAGTATTTGTCTATTTTAATCTGACTATAATAGTTTCTAACTCTATACATTATTTTGAAATGTTCTCAATTTTTCTTTATATTTATGCCCTTGGGTTCATTACCCACATTTTTCATTATCCATTTATCTATGATGGACATGTAGCTGATTCCATGTCCTAGGCATTGTCCAAAGAGAAGCAGTGACTATGGATGTGCAATCTCTAGGCTGTAGAGTCATGTGGGTGTCTACCCAGGAGTGCTATAGCTGGCTCTCCTTTCAGTGGTGAGCCGCCACACTGCTCTCTAGAGCAACTGTAAATTTTACTCCCCCACCAGTAATGAATAGGGATTCCTTCTCTTCAACATCTTTGCCAATATTTGTTGTAATTGCCTTTCTTGATTCTGACTGGGATAAGATGGAACCTCAAAGTAGCTTTAATTTTCATTTTCTGGATGAGCAAAAATGTAGGATACTTAAAAATTATGCTTTGGCCATTTGTGTTTCAGGTAGTGACTCCATTTGTAAATTCTTTGAGTTAGTTCTTATGTCACTAAGGTTCTAATTATTGACTATATTTATGGCATTTATCCTAGAGTGCATTCCACATGTGTTCCTTTAGTCATTTCAGAATTTCATGTTTTAAATTAAGGCATTTAATTGTTTGAATTGATGTTTTTGTGTATGAAGACTGAGAGATATGAAACTAATTTCATTCTTTGGCAAGTATATATCCCATTTTTCCAGGTTGTCTTCTGCCCAATATATATCTTTTAATACCCTTTATAAAAGTTAGGTGTTTATTTTATAGCTGTGCTGGTTTATCTCTATTATGTTCAATTGCTCTGTGTGACTTATTTTTGTGCCAGTATTATATTGTCTTTGTCACTATAATTTGTAGTATAGTTTGAGATCAGATAATGCAATACCTCTACCTATGTTCTTTCTGCTTTAGATTGCTTTGTCTATTCATGATCATTTGTGTTTCCATATGAATTTTAGGATTTCCTTTAATAGTTAGATCAAATGCCATTGGAATATAATTAATACTCCATTTAGTCTGTAGACTACTTTTGGGGGTAAAGCCGTTTTCACAATAGTTATTCTGACAATACAGTAGTGTAGGTTTTTCTATCATTTAATGTCTTTTTCAATCTTGTTGCTTATCTTGTTGGGACCTGAGTTTTTCTCCATGTAGCATGATGTTGGTTTGATTACAGGTCTGTTGAATATAGCCTTTATTATGTTGAAGTATGTTCCCTCCATCCATGGCTTCTCCATGACATTTTATCATAAAAGGATGTTGATTTTTAAAGGGCTTTTAAATAAGATAATCATGCAATTTCTGTCTTTGAGTCTATCTATGTGGAAACATAGCATTTATTGATTTACATGTATTGCATCTCTTGAGTGAAATAAATTTTATTTTGATGAATAATCTTTCTCATATGAGCTTGAATTCACTTTGTCAGTATTCTATTGGGAATTTTACATCTGTGTTTATCAGGAAGATTGGGCTGTAGTTTTCTTATATTTTGTGCCTTCATCTGGTTGTGTTATCAAGGTAATCCTGGTGTTTTAAAGGAATTTGAAATTTTTCCAAGTATCTTCCCTATTTTTTTTTTCCTAAACAGGGTTTCTCTGTGTAGCTCTGGCTGCCCTGGAACTCACTCTGTAGATTAGGCTGGCCTCGAACTCAGAAATCTGCCTGACTCTGCTTCCCAAGTGCTGGGATTAAAGGCATGTGCCACCACTGTCTGGTATACCTTCCTTTTTATTTCTGATTTTATTAATGGAGCTTGTCTTTTTTTGGGCTTAATTGACAAAAAAATTATCAACCATGCTTTATCTTTCTAAAACAATTAATTCTTCATTTTATTGACTCCTTGCATCTTAAAATTTATTTGTTTTATTAATTTTATTCCTAATTTATTGCATTTAAAATGATTTTTCAAATGTTTCACACAACGTATTTTGATCCTATTCTTCCCTCTCACATTCTTGCAGATTCTTCTTTCATGTTCTTTCTCTCAAGAAAGCAGAGAGGAATAAACCCAAGGCCAACAATATAAACACAAAACTAACCAACCAACCAACCAACCAAACAAACAAAAAATCAAAAGCCCTAAGACAAAAACACACCAATCCATAACAACAACCAAACTAAATCAACCAACCACCAACCAAAACCAAACCAAACCAAAAACCCCACAAAAACCATGAAGTCTGTTTTGAGGTGATCTTCTATTCCTAAGTATGAGGCCACCATGGAGTGTGGTTGATTTATACAATAATGGTGCATTGGAGAAAACAGATTTCCTCCCTCCAGCAGTATCAGCTGCGTATAGTTTCTTGGCTAGAGGGTAGGACTTTGTATTCATTTCCCCTTCTCTATGTTGAAATATTGTCTGGATTAAATTTGTGCAGATATTGTGAATGCTGACATAGTCGCTAGGAGTTCCTGTCACCTCAGCTCTGTCTAGAAGACACCCTTTTCCTGGTCGCTCTCTGCCATCCCCGAGTCTTGCAACTTTTCTGAGGTTTGAGGGGAGGAGTTTGATAAAGACCTCGCATGTATTCAGCACTAATTTTGATGATTTCTTTCCATCTATTGTCTCCGTCTTTTGTTTTTCCAAAGCCTTTGGGTGTATCATTATATTATTGATGAGATCTGAGATCTTTTAAAGTTTTTGATTTAGCCTTTCAACCAAGCCAGTATTACCTTGCTAACAAAACCAGAGAAAGTGTCTGCATTTTTTTAATCCCTATTACAGGGAGGAATGAAGTATCCACGCATTGGTCTTTCTTGATTTTCTTGTGTTTTGGAGATTGTATCTTGGGTGTTCTAGGTTTTGGGGCTAATAACCGCTTATCAGTGAGTGCATGTTAAGTGATTTCTTTTGTGATTGGGTTACCTCACTCAGGATGATATCCTCCAGATACATCCATTTACTCCTGATATAGCTATCTACTGGCAGGCTTTGACAGTCCCTGACAAATACAGAAGTGGATGCTCACAACCATCTATAGGGCGGAACACAGGGTCCCCAATGTAGGAGCTAGAGAGTACCCAAGAGCTGTAGGGGTCTGCGACCCTATAGATGGAACAACAATATGAACTAATCAGAACCCCCAGAGCTCATGTCTCTAGTTGCATATGTATTAGAAGATGGCTTAGTTGGCCATTATTCGGGAGGAAAGGCCCCTGGTCTAGCAATGTTTATATGCCCCAGTACAGGGGAATGCCAGGGCCAAATAGTGGGAGGGGGACGGTAGGGGAGCAGGGCGGGGGTGGGTATTGGGGACTTTTGTGATAACACTTGAAATGTAAATGAAGAATTTCTCTAATAAAAAAAAACAAAAAACAAAAAAAAAAAAAACAGAGAAAGATCAAACAGAAAAGGAAATTAGAAGCCAATTTTTCTGATGCACATAGACTCAAAATAATCTCAGTAAAATACATTCTGACTGAATCCAGAACACATCAAAAAGATTATGCACCAAGATCAAGTTGGCTTTATCCCAGAGATTCAGGATTGGTTCAACATATGCAAATTATAAGTGTAATACACCACATAAATAGACTCAAAGAGAGAAACCACATAATAATCTCTATAGACACAGAAAAGGCCTTGAATAAAATACAAAATCCCTTCATGATAAAAGTATTACAGAATGTAGGGATACAGCAGATATAACTCAGCACAATAAAGGCAATAAACAACAAACCCATTGCTAACATCATTCTAAATGGATAAACACTAAGCACATCCCCACTAATACAGAAACAAGAAAAGAATGTCTACTTTCTTTATTCCTGTTCCACATATCTGAAGTCCTAGCTAGAGCAATAAGGCAGTGAAGAAGATACAAATTGTGCAGAAGATACCAGCTTCACAATATTGGGGGGAAAAATAAAGAAGTCAAAGTGTCTTTATTTGTAGATTATATGATTCTATGCATAAAGCATCATAAATTCCACCAGAAAACTCTCACAGTTGATACTACATTTGTCAAAGTAGTATACACTATTAACCAAAACCAGTAGCCCTCCTGTAGATCACCAACAACAAGTACAGGAAAATAAAGTCAAAATAGCCTGAAAAATATTTTGGAATAAATACAAATAATTGAAAGACTTTTACAATGAAAAATTTAAGACACTGAGAAAAGAAATTGAAGAAGATACTAAAAGATGGAAAGACTTCTCATGCTCATAGATTGAGAGTATTAATATTGTAAATATGGACATCCTACCAAAAGCATTTTCTAAATTCAACCCAACCTACTTATGAAATCCAATAAAAATTTTTCTCAGAAATTAAAAAAAAATCTCATATTTCATTTGAAAACACCAAGGAAGGACTCAGAATAGCAAAAACAACCCTGAGCAACTACCAGAAGTATCACTATCCCTAATTTCTAATTATTCTACAAAACTCTAGTAATGAAAAAACTGGCATTGCCATAAAAGCAAGCACAGCGATAAATGAAATTTTTACTCAAGGACCTATATATAAGCTCACACTGTTACAGCTTCCTAATTTTTCACAATGTGGTTAAGAATACATATTAGAAGCCGGGCACGGTGGCACACGCCTTTAATCCCAGCACTCGGGAGGCAGAGGCAGGCGGATTTCTGAGTTCGAGGCCAGCCTGGTCTACAAAGTGAGTTCCAGGACAGCCAAGGCTACACAGAGAAACCCTGTCTCGAAAAAACAACAAACAAACAAACAAACAAACAAAAAGAATACATATTAGAGGCCAGGCAGTGGTGGCACACACCTTTAATCTCAGCACTTGGGAGACAGAGGCAGACGTATTTCTGAGTTCAAGGCCAGCCCGGTTTACAGAGTGGGTTCCAGGACAGCCAGGGCTACACAAAGAAACCATGTCTTGAATGCCCCCCCCCTCAAAAAAATTATACATTAGAAGGTAACATCTTCAACAAACCATGCTGGTGAAACTGGGTAATAATGTGTGGAAGAATGAAATTAGATTATCTTACCTGCACTGCACCAAACTCAACTCTAAATGCATCAAGGACTTTAACTTGTTATGAGATAAGAGTTTTCAGTGATGTAGCTGCTTTGAGTTTCTCCCTGATCCTGTAAGTAACCCATCACCCATGTACATAAACTCAATAAACTTATGGTCCTAGCTCACCAAAAGGAAAAACAACAACAAAATAAAACAAAACAAATGAATAAACAAACAAACAAACAAAAAACAACCCTAGTCCAATTGGGCCAAAAGAGACTCAAGGAAAACTCTAAATAACTCAGGCTACTGCATATGCTGTTGGTTGCTCTCTAAGGCACTACTGCTGATATCTCAGTGAACATGGATATGTTAGTAGTGCCTCAGTTGAGCTGGTGCCTACTTACAGCCTTCACCCCTACTGACTAGTGTTCATGTACTGGAAGGTGCTCTGATGCTACCAGAGGAAAAAGGTAAGCATCAACCCAACTACAAATTCTGCAGTCTACAATGGTGACCTACTTGGATGGTATACTGGTACAGTAGTGGCACAAATTTTGTGGGAGTAAATGACCACTTTCTGATTAGATTTAGAGCTTATACCAGGTTTATACCAGACCAGTCCCACTGCCAAAAGGAAGATGTAGGCATGAGCTCCCATCTCTAATCAAGAAGCTATCTCCAACTGATAACTGCTTGCAAAGGAATTTAGTTTTCTTCAATGGATTCTCATGGGGCATATAAACTAAACTTATGGGTAGGCCCCATCTCCAACAGAAGGTGGGCAACACAAAACAAATTCAGTGGTGTTTTTGTAGATTTTACTATCTTGTTTTTCCCTGTTTGAGTATTTTTTTTTATCTTACTGGTTTTTCACTTATATATATTTTATGGCTTCTGATTTTTGTATTTTCATGATTTTTGTGTGTTTATTGTGCCTTTTTTACTTTAAAAAATTATTTTGTTTGTGTTTGCCTGTTAGTTTTTGAAAGAGAAGGAAGGCATTGAGTTGGATGGGTGAGGAAGGACGTATTAGATCATGGCCCAAGAATGGAGTCCTATGAGGAGAATTCTGAGTACTTATGAGAAAACTCCAAGAAAAAACGTCTTGTGACCTCAGTTTCTCCAAAACAGAATTGTTCTTGGAATATTTTCTTGCTCCTCCCAGGTATAGAAAATAAGAGTGCATTTATTTCAGATTGCTCATTACAACTGGCTATTGTTATTTGTTGGTATTCCTCTATGGAAAAATTGTTTTTGCTACTTGACGCTTGTCTGCCACTTGTCTTTGTGATTGTACACTTATGTGACTCCTCTTAACCCTCAGAGTTTAAGTTATCTAGTGCTCTGCATAAAGTTGGCTATTCCATGAGACTTCAGCTTGCCTCATTAATTGGCTCCATTCTCTCATGTCCCACTGCCTTTAGAAATGGACACAGGGAGGATCTGGGAGGAGATGGGAGAGGGGAAATTGTGGTCAGAATATGTTGTATGAATTTTAAATTCAAAATAAATAATATACATACGAAAATACTAAACAGAAAATTCTAAAAAAGTGAAATTTATGCTAAGAAATTTTTTTTAATGTTCAACAACCTTCAAAATCATGAAAGGGCAAAGAATATTAGATTGAAAATTCTTCTTATTCCAATCAGATTCAGGTAAGATTAAAAAATATAAAACCACATATGTTGGCATTGATTTAGGAAAAAGAGAACACTTTTTATTTGCTATTTATTATTGGTGGTGTACAAACCTAGTACAGCCACTATGCAAGTGAGTGTTGGGGTGCCTCAAAATGTTAGAAATAATCTACCATATGACCCAGTTATAATACTCTTAGCATATACTTAAAGGAGTCTGTACTCTACTACAGAGATAATTGATCATGTTCATTGAAGCTCTGTTCACATAAAATCTGCCTAGATGTATGTAAATGGATTGAATAGATAATATACAACAAATAGAAATTATACAATTATATAAAAATATTATTCAACTGTTAAAGAAATGGAATTAAGAATTCTTAGTGGATTAAATTGGAAATAATCATTCTGAATGAAGAATCCCATACCTAGAAAGATGATTGCTGCCCGTTTTCATCATCAACTGAATCATTACATATGTATATTTAAATTGAAATATCTATTGAGGCCAGGAAGCTAGTAAGGTGCCATGGGGGATGCTTTCAACTGGGGTGATGTAGAATGTAGGTTGTATAAAGGGAGGATGGGATAATGAGCAAGAACTATTAGCTGGTATGAGGGATGGGAGGGCAGGACTGGGAAGAGAACATGGAGACTGAGAACACTAAACTCCTTTGAAGAAGTCATATGAAACTCCAATACTTTAGAAGTTTCCTGAAATATATCCATATACATAAATAAAATGAATTTCAACAGAATTGCTCTATAACAGGAAGACAATGCCTATCTTAAACATAGTATGGTATCAAAAACTCTAGTGTCAACAGTGGTCTAGCTTTTTGTAATTGTTAGTTCATTGGTGTTCTATAAAGACCCAAACATGAAAGGCTATTAGCATTGCTTTTGATTTCCTCTAGTACTTGATGGTAAGTCACTATGTGGGTGGCACCATATACTTGAGTCATAGAACACGGAGAAATCAAATGGTACCCACATGGAGACTTCATCCCTCTAAGATAGCTTTCACAGTGCTGGGAAGTGATACATAAACCAATGATGGGGAAAAACGTTCATCAATATTACTCAGTTGTGAACCCTGAAAGCCACAATAGTGACCAACCTGACAAGTTATGCCAATTGGTGCAGTAAGTTCATAATTGTTAAAGAAGTAATGACTCATTTTGTGATTGGATTAAGGCCCATGCAAGAGTAAATTGATGCCTATACTATTATCAGGGGCAAGACCATGTGGACAGGCAAGGTGTGGTGGCATATGTCTTTAATCACAGTACTCAGGAGGCAGATCTCTATGAACTCAAAGCCAGTGTGGTTTACATGGCAAGTTCCAGGGTAGATGTGGCTATATAAGGAAACTTTATCTCAATATCATCAACAACAAAAATAGCCCCTCCTCTCAAAAAAAGATCCCTAAAACATCAAAATCTTCTAAAACCTATGTGTAGATAGGTCACAGTTCCTAGTGAAGAACCTACTACTACTATTCTGCTAAATGAACATACTATTAAATAGCCCCCTAAGTATTTAAACCTGTACGGTAGTGCATTTCTCAGTCAGCATCTAGGAAGCTTTTTTGTTGTTGTTTTCAATAGAGTGGTTAAGGTGAAGAGAATATGGGACTGTGGAGGAATTAGCCCTAAATAGGACACCTATAGCATGCCCCCTCCTTTTAAGCTTCAGCGATCATCATAAAAAGGGGCAAAGAATGTTTGAGGCAGAAAGTGGATGCACATAGTGAAACAATGTTTTCTAGATACAACAGGCATATACCACTTGCATATACAAGATGTGCACAAGACATACCCACAAAAGATCAAGCCAAACGAAATTCCAACATGAAGTGGAGAAAGTGTTCATAAACTGTCACCCTTTGTTGAGTAGCTATTGGAAAGTGATGCTAGCAAAGGGAGAATAAATTTTATGTAAAGCTGTGACCCTTGAGAGTTAGGGCTAAGGTTTAGTTTAGACAAAAGGTTAGGGATAGGATGAAAAAACAAAACAAAACAAAACAAAACAAAAACAGTAACAGCAGCAGCAACAACAACAGCAACAACAACAATAAAACCAAACAAACAGGGTAGCCCCTGGTAAGTCTACCGTTCTACTGGGTGGGCTCATAACAAGTCTTAGGCAGTCTCTAATCTATTTTCTATCTTTATTGATTTGAATATGATGTATATTTTGTGTAAGAGATTCATACAGTATATAGTCTTTTGTTTCTGTCTTTTTACCCCTAGCATAAAGCTTTCGGGGTTCATTAATACAATTCATAAATTAGTATTTCCTTCATATGTGTAACATATAGAAAGTGTTCTTTAATTCAAGTCTAGAATATGTGATGTTTTCAATTTTGCTTATTATCAATTACACTGTGGTTGATGTGAGCATACACATCAATGTTTTCATTTGGAGGTAGACTACTTATGTCTGCTTCTGAATAGATTTTAGAGTAGAGTTGTTGGGATATATGATAAAGCTATGTTTAACCTTTCAAGAAACTATGAAGTATTTTATTCAATGCTCATATCATTCTTGAGCAATGTATGAAGATTCAGGTTGTCCATATTTTTTACATTTGTTTTTACAGTAGATGATTCCTAAAATATATACATACATGAAAGAGATCTAGATGAAATCAGTAAATAACGAGGGAGGCAGAGCCCCACCTGGTCATCTATTGTCACAAAATGAAGCCTCCAGTACTAGATGTGGCTAGATCCACAGCCAGACATTATGCTGAGAAACTTTGGAATGCACAGCCCTAAATAGGATGTTTCCATCAAATCCCTCCCCTCAGAGGTCATGAAATCCATAGAAGAAGAAGTGGAAAGAGCACAGGAGCCAGAGAGGATGGAGGTCATGAGAACTAGCCCCTTTAAATTAACTGAGCAGAGACCATAAGAACTCACAGAGACTAAAGCAACAAGCATGTGTCCTACAGGGGTCTGCACCAGGTTCTCTGTGTATGCATTAAAGTATTCAGTTTAGTATTTTAATGGGATTCCAGAGTGTGTGCTCAAGAGTGCATCTCTGTTCTTTTTTTTCTTTCAATTAAAAAAGATTATTTTCTCATACAACATATCCTCACTATAGTTTCCCCTCCCTCTATTCCTCTCAGTTCTTCCCCGCTTCTCCTCCCTTCTGTCTCTTATTGGAAAAGAACAGACTTCTAAGAGCTAAAAACCAATCATAAGAAAATAAAATATGAGAGTATAAAGCAAAAATTATCATACTGAAGTTGGACATGGCCACCCAGCAGGAGGAAAAAGAGACCTAAGAGCAGGCATAAGCCTCAGAGACCCACTCCTTCTCAGTCAGAATAATATGAAATATTAAGCTAAAAGCTATAATATATACAGAGAACCTGGTGTAGACTCATGTGGGCCTGGTGCTTGCTGCCTCAGTCTCTATGACCTCATAAGCCCCTTGCTTGAGAGTCCTATTCTCCTGGTGTCCTCCATCCCCTCTGGCTCTTACAATCTCGGTAGGATTCCCTAAATTTTGAGGGGAGGGATTTAATGAAGACCTCCCATTTAGACTCCCTCTCCCATAATGTCTGGCTGTAGGTCTCTCCATCTGTTCCCATCTGCCGGTGGAGAAAGCCTCTCTGGTGATGACTGAATTAGGCACTGATCTATGAGTATCGCAGAATATCATTAAGAGTCATTTTATTGATACATTATGTTTTACCAGTAATGCTTGGTTTTATCCTAGGTCTCTTGGCTATCTAATCTCTGATTCTTGGTTAATGTAGTGGTGTTGGATATGGATTCCTTCTTGAGAAGTGGTCCTTAGGTCAAATCAGACATTGTCTGGCTACTTCCACTAGGTTTATATCACCATTGCCCGAGCATATTTTGCAGACAGGAGAGACTGCAGGTCACAGGTTTAGTGTCTGGTTTGATGTCCATGTTTCTCTTTTGGTAGCCTATAGAGTACCTTCCCACAAAGAGACTAGAAAATAGAGTTGACATCTCCACATAAACACCATGTTGTCTTCTCTATGTTCAGTGAATCATGTGGGTGTTGTCCTTGGCAATTGTGGTGGGGTAGGTGTTTACTTTTCTCTTTTGGTAGCCTGCAGAATGCCTTCCTCTACCAGACACTAGAAAGTTCTGTGTAAGCACCAGCTTGACCTCTCCATGTTCAATGAGTTGTGTGGGAGACACCATCAGCAATGGTGCCTTTTTGTGAGTTTGTGGAGTACAACACAGAGGGCTCTATGGGGATTTCCCCCACACAGGGAGATCCATGTGTCCACCCTAGTCCCTTCCACTATACCTAAACTTACTGGGTTTATAGATTGTAGATGGTTTATCATTTATTTAATGACTAATGTCCATGTTAGTGAATGCATACCATATTTATCTTTGTGGGTTACCTCACTTGGGATGACTTATCTAGTTCCATCAATTTGCCTGCAAATTTCATAATGTCTTTTTGTTGTTGTTAAGCAGAGTAATACACCATTGTATAAATGTACCACATTTTCTTTATCCATTCTTCTGTTAAGGAACATATAGGTTGTTTCCAGTTTCTGGCTATTATGAATAAGCTCCAGTGAACATGGTGGAGCACATGCCCTTGTAGTAGGATGGAGTGTCCTTTGGGTATAGGTCCAAGAGTGGTGTGGCTGGATCTTGAGATAGATAGATCCCAGTTTTCTAAGGAACTAACATATTGGTTTTCATAGTAGCTGCCAAGTTTGCACTCACACCCCCAATGGATGGGTGTTCCCCTTATTCCACATCCTCACTATCATGAACTATCTCTTGTGTTATAGCCATTCTGACAAGATTGAGATGAAATTTCAAAATAGTTTTAATTTGCAATTCCTTGATGGATAAGAATGTTAAGTGTTTTTTTGTAAAGATTATTTTATTATTTTAATTCTATATGCATTGGTTATTTCCCTGAATGAATGTATATATGTATGTGTGAGAATGCCAGATGCCATGGAACTGAAGTTAGAGAAAGTTGTGAACTGTCAAGTAGGTGCTGGGAATTGAACATCAGTCCTCTGGAAGAGCAGCCAGTGCTCTCACCACCATTGAGCTATCTCTCCAGCCTTTAAAAACATTTCTTTAAGTGTTTCTTGGTCATTTGAATTTCATCTATTGAGAGTTCTCTGTTTAGATCTGTACCCCATTTTTTAAAAATTGGATCATTTGGTTTTTGATGCCAAGTTTCTTGAGTACTTTGTTTTGGATATTTGTCCTCTATTAGATGTGGAGTTGGTATAAACCTTTTCCCATTCTGTACACTGCTGCTTTGTCTGAATGATGGTATCCTTTGCCTTATAGATGCTTCTTAGTTTCATGAGGTTCTATTTTTTAACTGATGATTTTAGTGTCTGTGCTATCTGTGTTCTGTTTAGAAAATCTTCTTTTGTTTCATTGAATCCAGGCTAGTCTCTATTTTCTCTTCTATCAGGTTCAATGTCTCTGTTTTTATATTGAGGACTTTGATCCATTTGGTGTTAAGTTTTGTGCAGGGCAATTAGTTTGTATTTATTTGGATTATTCTATATGCAGACATCCAGTTTGACCAGCATTTTTTTTGTTGAAGATGTTGCTTTTTTCTAGAGTATATTTCTATCTTTTACTTTATTAAAAATAAGGTGTCTGTAGGTATGTAGATTTATGTCTGGGTCTTCAATTTCATTCTATTAATCAACATGTCTGTTTTAATGGCAATGCAATGCTGTTTTTATTACTGTAGCTTTATAGTACATATGTTGAGAAATTGTCCTTTCCATATCTGTGAAGAAATGTGTTCAAATTTGGATGACGTTCACATTGGATCTGTAGATTGCTTTTGGCAAGATGGCAATTTGTACTTTGTTAATCCTACCGATCTATGATCTTAGGAGATAAAGGAGGGCTACTGATTTTTGTGAGCAAATTTTGTATCTGGCTGCTACTTTGCTGAAAGTGCTTATCAGTTGTAGGAGTTCCCCTGTTGAAAGTCTTAGGGGCACTCATATATACTATTATATGATCTGCAAATTAATATATTTTGACTTCTTTTTAAATTTGTATTCCTTTCAGTTGTTTTATTGTTTAAGCTAAGATTTCAACTACTACATTGAACAGGTATGGAGAGAGCTTGGAACTTTGTCTGGTTCTTGATTTTAGTAGAAATGCTTTGAATTTATTTTCATTTAGGTTGATGTTGGCTGTGGTATTGCGGTAATTGCTTTTATTATTTTGAGGTATATTTCTTGTATTCCTAGTCTCTTCAGGACTTTTATCATGAAGGGTTGTCTGATTTTTTTCCAAAGGCCCTTTCTGCACCTAATGAGGTGATCACATGGTTTTTTTTCTTTCAGTTTGTTTATATGGTGGATTACACTTATCGATTTAAATATATATTGAATCATCTATCTCTGCATCTCTGGGATGAAGCTTACTTGATCATGGTGGATGATCTTTTTGGTGTGTTCTTGGATTTGGTTTGCAGATACTATTTTTTGCATCTACGTGTAAAAGGAAAATTGGTTTGTAATTCTCTTTCTTTTGGGGGGCTTTATGTGGTTTAGGTATCAGGGTAACTGTGGCCTCATAAAATGAATCTGTCAATGTCCCTTCTGTTTCTTTTTTGTGGAATAATTTGAGAAGTATTTGGCATTAACACTTCCAAGAAAGTCTGTTAGGATCCTGAACTAAAACTGTCTGGCCCTTGGCTTTTTCTGGGATATTCTAGTGACTGCTTCCATTTGTCTACGGGTTATAGTTCTATTTAAATTCTTTATCTGATCTTGATTTAACTTCCATAGGTGGTATATATCAAGAAATTTGTCTATTGCTTTTAGATTTCCCAGTTTGGTAGAGTGCAGGTTTTAAAAGTATGACTTGGGATTCTCTGGATTTCACCAGTTATCTGTTGTCATGCTCTTCATTTCTAATTTTGGATCTTCTCTCTCCATCTTTTAGTTAATTTGGCTAATGGTTTTTCAATCTCATTGATTTCTCAAAGAACCAACTCGTTGCTTTGTTGAATCATTGTATTGGTCTTATTATTCTATTATTTAATTTATATTATTCTATTTTATTGATTTTAGCCAAGTTTGATAATTTCATTTGATGTACTCCTTTTGAGTGTAATTTCTTCTTTTTCTTCCAAGGCTTTCAGGTTTGATGCTAAGTTTGCTAGTATGAGATCTCTCCAGTTTATTTTTATTTCATGCTTAGTGCTGTGAACTTGCCTGTTTGAATTGTTTTCATTGTATTCTATAAGATTAGGTATATTGTGTATTCATTTTCATTGAATTCTAGAAAGTCTTTAATTATTTCTGTCTTGACACTTTTTTTGTTTATTCAGTAGAGAGTTGTTCAGCCTCCATGAGTTTGTAAGATTCCTGTTGTTGTTCCCAGCTTTAATCCATAGTGCTCTAATGGGATGTAGGGTGTTATTTCAACTTTCTTGTATCTTTTAAGACTTGCTTTGTGTCTGAGTATTTTTGATCAGTATTGGAAAATGCTCTATGAGATGCAGAGAAGGTATTTGTTATGTGATTGAGTGAAATGTCACGGAAATATCTTTTAGCTTTATTTGACTTGTCTGGATGATTTGTCAGTTGTTGAGAGTGGACTATTGAAGTCTCCCACTATCAGTGTATGAGGTCAGTATGTGATTTAAGCTATAATAGTGCTTCCTTTATAAACTTGGGTGCTATTATGATTGTGGCATAGGTGTTAAGAATTAAAACATTATCTT
Organism: Mus minutoides; assembly: GCA_902729485.2. Taxonomy (NCBI): domain Eukaryota; kingdom Metazoa; phylum Chordata; class Mammalia; order Rodentia; family Muridae; genus Mus; species Mus minutoides. Next base: position 2,667,374 of record LR749517.1, on the reverse strand, counting down.
GGTGGATTTCTTTTTTTGATAAGTATGTAATGTCCTTCCATATATCTTTTGATTTGTTCTATTTTGAAGTCTATTTTATTTGATATTAAAATGGCTATACCAGCTTGCTTGGAATATCTTTTCCAACCCTTTACTCTGAGGAATGTCTATCCTTGATGTTGAAGTATTTTTCTTTAATGTAGCAGAAGGATGAATCCTGTTCTTGAGTCTGTTCTGTTAGTCTGTGCCTTTTTATTGGGAATGTTGTGCAATATCAATGACCAATAATTATTGATTCCTATTATTTTGTTGTTGTCAGTGGTGTGTAGGTGTGTGTGTGTTTCCTTTTTGAATCTGGTAGTCTGAGAATATTTATTTCCTGTGCTTTCATGGTTTTAGTTTACCTCTTTTGGTTGGAGTTTTGTTTTTAGCACCTCTCTACGGCTGAACTTGTAGATAAATTTTGTTTAAATTTGTCTTTTTCATGGAATATCTTATTTTCTTCATCTATAGTGATTGAATATTTTGCTGGATATGGTATTCTGTCCTGACATCTGTGGTCTCTTAGAGTATGCCTCCAAGTCATTCCGGCTTTTAGAGTCATCATTGAGAAGTTCAGTGTAACTCTAATAGGTGTACTTTTATATGTTATATGTTTTTTCCCCCTTAAAGTATTCAGTGTTTGTTTGTTTGTTTTTGTTGTTGTTCTGTAAGTTTAGTGTTTTTATTATTATGTGCTAAGGGGATTTTCTTTTCTGGTCCAATCTATTTGGTATTCTGCATGTTTCTTTCTGTGCATCTCTTTCTTTAGGTTAAATTTTTTTCTTCTATGATTTTGTTGAAAATATTTTCTGGGCTTTTGATCTGGGTTTCTTCTCATTCCTCTATTCCTATTATTCTTAGATTTTATTTCCTGGATATTTTTTGTGTTAGGAGTTTTATAGTTTAAACCTTGCTTTGGCTGATCTATTCAATTCTTCTATTGTATCTTCAATGTTGGAGATTCTTTCTTATATCTATCATCTTCATACGGCCATTTTAAGGTCTTTTTTCTTGTGCTTCAGCTATATTGGAATATTCAAGGTTTGTTTTGGTAGGGTTGCTGAGTTCTATGGTACTATGTTTTTACACTGGTGTCTAGGCACCTGGAAAGCTCATAATTATAGGTCTAGGTGCTCATATCTGCTTTCGTCTTTGTTGTGTGGGCATTTTGTTTCTCCATATCTCTTTCCTCTCTGGAATTTTAAAAGAATAAGATAGCTGTGTGTTGCCTGATAGGAAATTTTCTATGGACCTTATAGGTATGGCCATAGTGGGTGTAGTTCCAGTTATACAGTGTTTCTGTAAGGCGTTGGGATAGGCCAAGTGGGTATACAGGAGGTAGGAAAGCAGAGTGTTCCACCAAAATCTGTTTATTTAGTTTCTTTGGAATGGGAGCAGAGTATGAAGAGAGGTCACCCCAGAATGTCTGCTGTAGAGGTGGGCATAAGACTCTGGGATTGGATCTGGAGGAAGGGAAGGAGAAGTTAAGATCTACAGTCAGCTGACCTGGATCTGATTCCTTTGCAGAAGTAGTCTATGGGTTAGCAGGGAGTGCATGCTGGAATGGGTGGCTTGGATAAAGTGAGAAGGGGCTGGAGCTTAAAGAAGGGAAGGTCTATAGGATCCACAGGAGACATGGACAGGGAGGGAAGGGAGCTGCCGAAGGTGTTCTGTTGCAGAACTTAGAATGAGACTGGAGTTTCAGCACTTGTTTCCCTGGCCTCTCTCTGTTCCTAGGGAATGCTTGAGTCTGGTGTGCTTCCAGGAAGTGCCTGCTTGTTTTCAAGGTTGGGAGAATGGGATGAGTTGATGGAAGGATTACAGTGACTCGGAGACCACAGCAGGTGTTCTGCTAGAGAGGGGTTGGGGGATGGCTTGAGATAAGACTGGGGCTTGGATCCAGAGGAGCAGAAGAAGAGATTTCAGTCATCCTAAGTGCGTTCTGTCAGGCATGGCCCTAGATTTAGCAGGCAGTGCTGGGGTTGTGTGCTAGGAAAAAGCAACAAGCAAGAAGACAGGATTAGGCTGGGGGTGGGGGAGGGTTCTGCAGAATACACCGGGGATGGAGTGTGGGTAGGGTACCACAGTTCTGCCTCAGAGCGGGCAAGAAACTGGAATAACCTATTTAAGACTGGGATAATATGTTTTCAATAAAAGAAAAAAAATTGCTTTTATTTACATGTGTGTATAGGTTCATGTAGGTGTGTGCATATGTATGTGCAGTAGTGTGAATGCATGCATGTTTGCTGTGGCATGTGGAAGTGACATCCTCAGTCATTCTCTAATTTATTTATTTTTTTTGAGTCATGGTCTCTAATGAATCTGGAGCTCTCCAGTTCATCAATCTGGCCAGCAGGAGTGTTTGAGATTACCTGGTTTGTTCCCTCCCCAGCTCTGGGATTACAAATACATGCAGACACCCGGCTTTCACTAACTGTGCCCAGTCAAACCCTTAGTGACACAAGTATTTACAAGACAGTTTAAATCTACTTAAAAGATAATTACCCTCCCCATCTTTCTATCCTCTCCAGACTCACAACCCCCTCCCTCCCAAATTTATGGCCTCCTCTTCTTTAACGTTTTATATATACACATAAATGAATAAACATATGAATACAACCTGCTGTGCTCAGTTCAGCCTGGCAGGCTTGTCTGATTCTGGAGCGAACCACTTGCTATTGTTTAATCTTTCTGAGGGCCCACCCCTGAGGCAGATTACAGCCTCCCCTCTCAGCAGGTGTTAAGCAGGTATTCCTTTATCTAGGAGTGGTAACCTGTGAGATTTTCTTCATCTACATTGAATGTTAACTCTAGATAGAATTGTTCAGGTCTTGTTTAAGAACAGGGGGTTTGCTGTGAGACCATGTCTCCTAGGAATTTCAGAAGCTATACCCATAAAGTCGCATGGACATTGTTGTGTTTTATGAAAAGATAAGGGGACAGCGAATATGTTTGGTGGATGTGTAGTCAGGTGTAGGGGAAGGGGGTGCCTCTGTGGGCCGGGCCCATGCTGAGGCATCCCTTCCCCCTGAGGGATCAGCCACAGGGCCAAATAGTATGGAATAGAGTTTATTCAGTGCATGGGGAGGGAAGTTGAGAGAGTAAGGGAAGTTGAGGGAAGTTGACAGAGAAAGGCAGAGAGAGGGAGTAGAGGAGTGGAGGCAGGGCGTGAGTACTTGGAGAGAGAGGGGGGAGGGGAATGGGGACAGAGGGGGAGTAGGAGAAAGGGGACAGAGCAGGAGCAAGAGAGCATACCTGGTTGTTGCCAGGTAACTGTGGGGCAGAGCCTAGACAAATGCTAACATTTATGTTTAAACTCAAAACTCAAAAAACAATTAAAAATAAATAATTGATTATTGGTGAGTAAGATATGGAAAGAAAGTACAGTTTACTGGATGAATTCATTCAAGCCATTTCTCTTAAATCATTACTTGCTGTAAACCTTCTGTTTTGTGTTATTAAACTAATGTGGCTGTATTAATCATTACTTGCTGTTAATACTGTTTATAAAAGTGCAGTTCTGGAGTGGGGACAGGTCATCAGTTTGACATCTAAGGCTATAATGATGCTTATTTTTATAACTCTTTCATATTGGTATATTGCCAGAGACTTGAGAGAGGGGGCCAGAGATGAGAAAGGGGAAAGTGAGAGGAGAGACAGTATAAAGGCAGCTTGGAGACCTAAAAAAGCATATTAATAGGTAGTATGTCCTTATCTCAGAGACATTATGTGCTTATCAAAGCAGTGTCAATTAGGACAAACAACCACAGCAACAAAACAAGAAATATACAAGTCCCCTCTCAGAAACCTACCACAGAAGACAAAGTATACAAGAAAAAGACCATTAAGACACAGATACACACACACACACACACACACACACACACAGCCCAAACAACTCAATATGTACTCCTGGGCATGAGGATGGAGTCTATTCTGGCATGTGGTCAATAGACTCAATGAGATTCCATTGGAGACAACCATTTTTCTTTTTCTTTGAGCCAGTATCAAGTATAGATAGCTGCTTGGCTGGAATCAGGGGAGGGCCTATGTTTCCTTCCTCCTCTCAGCACTGGGAACCTGTGCAGGCTTTGTATGTGCTGTGTGTGCTACCAGTCTCTCTTCCCTTCCATATAGCTCCCTGGGCCCTGCCTGAAAGAAGGCACTTGATGAACATTTTCCTCTTTAGAACTTAATGTTGCAAGATCTGTCACTCTCTGCACATCGCCCATTGGGGGGTCTCTAAGTTAGTTCCCATCTAGTGCAAGAGAAAGCTTCTGTGATGATGACTGAGCAAGGCATTGTTGTATGGGTAAAACAGAAGGTCACTGGGAGTTAGTGTATTGTTATCTTTTTAAAAAGGTCTTTCTGTATATGTGTACATTCATGCTTGTGTGTGTGTGTGCACGTGCATGTATGTGTACGGGGGTGGTGCAATGGGAAGGGCAAAGAGGGAAGAGGGACACATGTAGAGGTTAGAGAAAAGCCTCTACCAAGTTGTCAGTCTTTGCCTTGCAGACTATTTGAGAACAGGTGTCTCATCACCACTGTGTATTTCAGCTTAGCTGGCTCACGCACTTCTGCTCACCAAATGGTTGTAGGAGCTGGGATTACAAATGGTGCTATCATGTCCTGTTTTATGTGTGTTCTGGGGATCTAAACTTAGGTCCTCCAGCTTTCATGACAAGCACTGGAACCACTGAGTCATCTCTCCAGCAGTAGAAAATCCATTCATTGTCAAAGACAGAGTAATCATTAGATAAGAAAACCAATTCTATTGAGAAGCAACAATCGAATAATATTCGATTACCCTTAACCCTATAACTGTGGGAATTAGAAGTAAGCTTATATTTGGTAGAGAGAAATAATAAAATAGATTAATAAAAAGGAGAATAATATAAATTCAAATTAAATCTAAATGATAAAATGGAACCATTCAAAGATCTGAAGGAATTGAATTATGAAGTAAAAAAATGGCTTGAATTGAATTATGAGACAAAATGAAAACCTGGCTACTTACAAATGTCTCAAACTTGCAATTTGGTATTTGATTTAGCTGCATGGATTTAAAATCAATATTAAAATTAACCTCCTAGTATTCTATTAGGACACCTAGAGCTCCTTTCAGTGTCATATTTATGTATACCCTTGCTTTTCCTTCTCCATTCATGCCATTTCCTTAGATTAAAATCACTTGCTTTTCTATTTCTGCCTCTGGAAATCTTATTCTTTTTTTTTTTTTTTTTTTTTTTTTTTTTTTTTTTTTTTTTTTTTTTTTTTTTTTTTTTTTTTTTTTTTTTTTTTTTTTTTTTTTTTGGGTTTTTCGAGACAGGGTTTCTCTGCTTAGTCCTACTTTTTGCTAAGTAAGACTAGTTTGGCTCAGCGGTTAAGAGTTCTGACTGCTCTTCCAGAGGTACTGAGTTCAAATCCCAGCAACTACATGGTGGCTCACAGCCATCTGTAATGAGATCTGATGCCCTCTTCTGGTGTGTCTGAAGACAGCTACAGTGTACTTATATATAATAAATAAATCTTAAAAAAAAAAAAAAGTAAGACCGGTCTTGTTCTTTGCTATGGATAACTTCAGTCACAGCCAAATCTTTTCTCTAAATTCTTATAATGCAGTGTGTGTGTGTGTGTGTGTGTGTGTGTGTGTGAACTTTTTAAATATTCAGGATCAAATCTTTCATTAATATAATTGTTTATATTTACTATATTCTAAGTGTTTTTTCTTATTTATTTTATCCTCTATCTTCTTTTCATAGAATATTATTTTATGTACAGTAGAAGAATTGTATGGTTTTTAAATGGAGGATATATTAGATATATTTGAAATATATCTGTCTTTGAAGTAAGATAAAAATGTAGATAATTTGAAGTGGCTAGTTTGGCATATGAAAGCTGAGTTTTTAAAAGTTTAAGTAGTGAGTCTTTCATTGTTACAAAATTTTTATTTTGTACTCAAAATATCTTTTTCAAAACATGTTTTAATATTTATAGCATTTTAGTTAAAAAGAATGAATGATATCCTTTAATTGATCTCCCATGCTGCATACAATATTTGGTTTCTTCAGCTGTGATTTACAGACCAGCTGCATTAGCATCAGTCTGAATTACTGAACTATGCCTTTTAATAGAATTCCCAAGTGGTCTAAAAAAATCAAACAGAGAAACAGCCAGAGAACTGGCTAAATATTTTATCTTTACTTAGAATTCTCATGAAAATAACTGCTTGCTAAGTGGATAAAAAGATTACAGGTCATATATTCTGCGTAGCACAAATCGATTTAAAATTTAAATTGAATAAAAACTTAAACGTGTCCTAACAGTTAGTCCACTTGCTAGATAAAACAGTCTGTAAAACTCCTGTCAATTGTTAAACACTCCAGTCAAGATGCCTGTAGTATAGTAATGTTACTACAAGGTAGTGACCATTGAAGTGGCGCTGACCTTGGATATCTGGATTTAAAGTTTAGCAGTGCTATCTTACTGTGTCTTTTAACTGGGAGTGTAAGACCCTTCTTTGAGTTTTAGTTCCCTATCAAAATATAATTAGTATGTTTTGAGATCAAGCCAGTCTGTGATAATAAAATGAAGCACTACTTATTTGATTGTGTTCCTTAAGTAAGAATGTTTTAACTTGTAAGAGACAGAAATACAGTTTAACCATGATCAAACCACAGGATATGCTGAATTATATCTAGATTTCAATAATTTGTCACTTACACATTTCTTTTTATTCTCTGTCATCTGTCTGCCAGTCCTATCTATCTATCTATCTATCTATCTATCTATCTATCTATCTATCTATCTATCTATCTATCATCTTCCTTTTATCTGTCAATCCATCCATCCATCCATCCATCCATCCATCCATCCATCCATCCATCTGTCCATCCATCCTTTGATACTGAAAGAAAATAATACATGAGGCCTATAGTTTAAACACCGTTTGCTGAAGAGGATTTAAGGTTTGTAGACCTAGGTCTGAGACAGGCACAGGCAAGTCACAACAAAAGGTGTTGATTCATTCCTGAACTGACCGGTTGTAGAGATGGGGAAGGTATGCAAGAAGGTTGGGGTTTGTTGACCTACTCTGTCGTTCAAGTCAGCTGTGCAGCCTGTGTTAATAAAGCAGGTCTTTGGAATTAAAAAAAAAAAAAAAAAAAAAGAAGGTAATGGGCCATTTGGCCTGGCCTCCGATGACTCAGGAAAACCCCCAGTGGGATAGCTGCTACCTGTGGCCTCTTGCTGATGTTTGAACTAGCCAATCATGTGAAACCTCACCAAGTTCCGGACCCCCCTACCCCAATTCCGCCAACCCCTTACTCCATTTACTATATAAGCCTCTAGTTTTCAAGCCTCGTGGTTGACTCTTCTACCTCTTGCATGGGGTGGGCGTCTGCCAACGGAGCTCCAATAAACCTCCCTCATGTATATTACATCAAGATGGTCTCTCGTGATTCCTTGGGTGTGCGAGACTCGAGTGGGGTCTTCTTCGTGGACCTTACAATACATGTCTTACTTAAGTACCTAGTACTCACCATGCAGATCAGGCTGTTCTTAAATTTACAACCTAATCTTACCTCTGCCTTCTGAGTGCTGGGATTGCAAGCATGTACCACCGTGCTTGGCCTATGACTTAAAATCATTCTCTTTCAGGCATTTTTCTTAGTGGAGATATGGTCTTTTAAAATTTTTCCTCTACTACTGAAACATAGGAGTCAAATGTATTTCATATCAAGCTTATAGATTCAGGGGAAGAATAGAGATGGGTGTGTGTTAAGTCAGGTGCCCATCCTTGGTCCAGCAATCTCTAGTCAGAGTTGACTGGGAACTCTTCAGAAGGAAAGCAGGAATCCTCGTGATAGACAGATAGCAGTAGACTTCTAGAATGAAGGCCAAACACTGTCTCTAAGCTACCCCACAGATACTATAGTTAATTTTTTCTCTTACTTTTTTGTTCACCTGTAAATGTGGGGGCTGGTGTTTCATTAATCTGTCTTGGTGCTGATTAGTGCTTTCTACTAGTTAACCGCATGCTGAGAGATGTACTGGGAAACACGCATAGTTCTCAAATTCTCCAAGTCATATTTTCTCAGGCAAAGTTTGATGTGGCAGGGCAAACTTGATACTCTCCAAAGAGAAATCTGCTTGAATCCTGCATTCAGAACCCAGAATCTTCAACTTTGATTCAAAGAAGTTCCTTTTTGTGCCAATCTAAAGTCTGCCTTGGCATGATTGACAGAAATCCTTTGTAAGAATTTCACTATCTCATAGAAGTATGGTATGGCCTTTGTTACTCAGAAAAAGAAAATGAAATATTGACTATTCTGCTTTTAAAGCTTCTGTTGTGAGTCATAAGTCATGTCATGTGGGTGACTATCTATCTATCTATCTATCTATCTATCTATCTATCTATCTATATTTTTTTTTCTTATTCTGAAAAGGAATAATTCATCGTGGTAAAGATTACTCCAAATGTTATATAAAGGTGTACACTGAATCTTCCATATCAACATACCTGCTAGTTTTCACAGATTTATCCATGATGGTACTCTCAAAATATAGTCTCACTCTCAAGAAAAGTAGCTGCTAGGACTCTCCCTCCCTCCCAGGAGTAGTTTTGCTAGAGAGAGGGGGAGGGATCCAAATTAAACATCTTTACCAGGCATTCATATGTTAGATTGTAAAAATATATAAAACATACACGTGTTATATGTTCTTTAAAGTTTCTTGTTTATATGCAGTATATTTGTGGTGATGTTTTGAAGTAGTTTATTAAACAAGATTTGATCTATGACTTAGCATCATAAATTCAAGTGATGCTTGTTAATTTATCCATCTAATTTTTGTATATGTTCATTCATGTTCTTATCCATTAAAATGTTTATTAAAGTTCTGTTAAGCATTTAGCACCAAGATAGATGTGGAGAAACAGGGAAGAAGAGAAACTCAGTCCATACTGTTATAGATCATAAACTATTGTGGAATCTTTTGAATAAGGTCTTAAATCAATATCTTCTCCATTCAGAGTTGGGAAAAAAAACAGCAAAAACTTCCATGCTCTTATGAAGAGAGGGCATTGTTGTTACCTCTGATGTCCTGACCTGACTCTAGGAATTATATTTAGTTTACCATAATGATTCATTCATTCATTTAGCTGAATGGCATTCTTTGCTTCCTGTTTCCAGCAGATCCATGTCTACTAGACCACAGGAATTACAGTTTCATGGTGAGAGAGCTGATACCATGATACAGTTTAAAAATATTTGTGCACTTCTTATGTAATCAGGCATTTTAATAAAGGAAATACCTTTTATTTATTGCTGATCAAATCACTAAGCCTTCCCTAGTGAGTGTTCTACCTTCCATTTTGATGAAAAAAATTGCTGATGATTTTATATGTTCTTGTAATCATGTTGAATATTGCTATACTGTTGTAAAAACATGAGTTAACATAACTACTTCATTTTCATACTAACTTGCTAGTCAGAAAGATGGCAAAAGGATATAGTAAATATAATATAGTAAAATAATTTATAAAGACAAGTTAAAATATCTTCTGTCATCAAGCAATATTTGATATATTTTCAAGCCCACTTTTCTTTTCAATGCTATACTATTTTTTTTTTTTTTTGGTTCTTTTTCAATCTTGTGAAGTGTGATTTCTGATACTCCAATGTCTTTTGAATTATTTCTTAAAAATTTCTGCTCCAGGGCTGTCAAGGTGGTGAGCAGGTAAAAACCTCTGCCCTGTGAGACTGACAATAGTGCAAGGAGACAGTGACGGGTTTTGGAATGGCTATGGCATGCACGCAAGCAACCCCCCCACCCCTCACACATCCAGACAGGTACATAGTCACCTACTGCTGTATTGCACTGTGCCTGTGAACTTCCCCACCAACTTTCCTGTGGATAAATGTAAGCAAAGGTCTCAGAACTCAGCATTCTTGGGCAGAAGTAGTGCCAACCTTGCTCAGTCAAAAATCCTACCAACATCCTTGGCTCTTGTCTCTCTCTTATAGCCCATATTATATTCCCAGCAAATACGTTGGCTGTAGCAAGAGGAACATCCAGAATCCGGGCCTTGATCCTTTCCTGTGTACTTTTCCACTGTTCTCACTCTATAGATATAGATAGAATCACTGTCTACCATGTTACTTCCTTCAGAACTTTACTCAAATTTCACACCAGTGAGGTACTCTCTGGCTCTCCATTCAACAATAGATTACAGCTTTCCCAACCCTTCTTTTCTGTGTTATATTTACTGCTCTAATTACTATCTCATTGACTGTGAACTTTATTCCCTTTCCTACTTATCCTTTGACTGTTTCTTTCTTTCTTTTTTTTTTTTTTACAAAACAGTATTTTCTTTTTTTATATTCCTTCTCTTTCTTTCTTTCTTTCTTTCTTTCTTTCTTTCTTTCTTTCTTTCTTTCTTTCTTTCTTTCTTTCTTTCTTTCTTTCTTTCTCTTCCTTCCTTTCTTTCTTTCTTCCCTTCCCTTCCCTTCCCTTCCCTTCCTTTCTTTCTTTCTTCTCCTCCTGGTCCACCCTCCCGACTGTTCCACATCCCATACCTCCTCCCCACCCTCTGTCTCCACGAGGATGTCCTCACTCCTTACCACCCTCCACCCCACCAGACCTCTAAACTCCCTGGGGTCTCCAGTCTCCTGAGGGTTAGGTGCATCTTCTCTGATTGAATCCACATCTATCAGTCCTCTGCTGTATATGTGTTGGGGCCCTCATATCAGCTGGTGTATGCTGCCTGGTTGGTGATCCAGTGTTTGAGAGATCTCAAGGGCCCAGATTAGTTGAGACTGCTGGTCCACCTACAGATTCACCCTCCTCCTCAGCTTCTTTCAGCCTTCCCTAATTTAACAACAGGGGTCAGCTGCTTCTGTCCATTGATTGGGTGCAAATATTTGCATTTGACTCTTTCAGCTGCTTGCTGGGACTTTCAAAGGGCAATTATGATAGGTCCCTTTTTGTGAGCACTCCATAGCCTCAGTAATAGTTTCAGGCCTTGGGACTTCCCCTTGAGCTGGATCCCACTTTGGGCCTGTTGCTGGACCTTCTTTTCCTCAGGCTCCTCTCCATTTCCACCCTGCAGTTCTTTCAGACAGGAACAATTATGGGTCAGAGTTGTGACTGTGGGATGGCAACCCCATCCCTCACTTGATGCCCTGTCTTTCTGCTGGATGTGGGCTCTACAAGTTCCCTCTCCCCACTATAGGGCATTTCATCTAAGGTCCCTTCTTTTGAGTCCTGAGAGTCTCTCACCTTCCAGGTCTCTGGTGCATTCTAGAGGGTCCCCCCAACCCCCTACCTCCTGAGGTTGCCTGTTTCCATTCTTTCTGCTGGCCCTCAGGCCTTCAGGCCTTTTCCCCCACCCAATACCAGATTAGGTTCCCCTCTTCCCCCGCTGCCCCCTACCCCACCCCATGCCCTTTCCCTCTCAGATTCCTCCCTTCCTCCCTCCCTCCCCCTTTATGATTTCTTTCTTCTCCCCTCACCACCACCCCCACAAGTGGGAGTGAGGTGTCTTCACTTGGGCCCTTCTGTTTGTTGACCTTTTTGAGTTCTGTGGACTGTATCTTGGGTATTCTGTACTTTTTTTTTTTTTTTTTTTTTTTTTTTTTTTTTTTTTTTTTTTTTTTTTTTTTTTTTTTTTTTTTTTGGCTAATATCCACTTATTAGTGAGTACATACCATGTATGCCCTTTTGGGTCTGAGTTACCTCACTCAGGATGATATTTTCTAGTTCCATCCATTTGTCTGCATTTGTCAGGATTCTTAATAGCTGAGTACTATTCCATTGTGTAAATGAACCACATTTTCTGTATCCATTCTTAGGTTGAGGGACAGCTGGGTTGTTTCCAGCTTCTGCCTATTACAAATAAGGCTGCTATGAACATGGTGGAACATGTGTCCTTTTGGTATTATGGGGTATCTTTTGGGTATATGCCCAAGAGTGGTGTAGCTGGGTGTTTAGGCAGAACTATTTTCAATGTTCTGAGGAACTGCCAGATTGATTTTTAGAGTGGTTGTACCAGCTTACAATCCCTCCAGCATTGGAGGAGTGTTCCTCTTTCTTCACATCCTCACCAGCATGTGTTGTCACCTGAGGTTTTGATCTTAGCCATTCTGATTCAGGTAAGGTAGAATTTCAGGGTCATTTTGATTTGCATTTCTCTGATCACTAAGGACTCTGAACATTACTTTAGGTGCTTCTCAGACATTGGCGATTGCTCTGTTGTGAATTCTCGGTTTAGTTCTATACCCCAATTTTTATTGGGTTGTTTGGTTTTTTTTTTTTTTTTTTTTTGTCGTTAGCTTATTGAGTTCTTTATATATTTTGGATATTAGCCTTCTATCAGATGTGGGGTTAGTGAAGATTTTTTTCCCAATCTGTAGGTTGCCTATTTGTCTTATTGACTATGTCCTTTGCCTTATAGAAGCTTTCCAGTTTTGTGAGGTCCCATTTATCAATTCGTGATTTTATAGCATGAGCCACTGGAGTTCTGTTTAGGAAATTTCCCCCTGTGACAATGAGTTCGAGGCTCTACCCCACTTTCTTTTCTATTAGATTTGTGTTGAGGTCCTTGATCCACTTGGACTTGAGCTTTGTGCAAGGTGACAAATATGAGCCTATTCCATTTATTGAAGACGCTTTCTTTTTTCCATTGTATATTTTTGGCTTCTTTGTCAAAGATCAAATGTCCATAAGCGTGTGGTTTTATTTCTGGGTCTTTAATTCTATTCCATTGATCAATGTGTCTGTCTCTGTACCAATACCATGCAGTTTTTGTCACTTTTNTTGAGCTTTGTGCAAGGTGACAAATATGAGCCTATTCCATTTATTGAAGACGCTTTCTTTTTTCCATTGTATATTTTTGGCTTCTTTGTCAAAGATCAAATGTCCATAAGCGTGTGGTTTTATTTCTGGGTCTTTAATTCTATTCCATTGATCAATGTGTCTGTCTCTGTACCAATACCATGCAGTTTTTGTCACTTTTACTCTGTAGTAAAGCTTGAGGTCAGGGATAGTTATTCCCCCAGATATTCTTTTATTGTTAAGAATTGTTTTTGTTATTCTGTGATTTTTGCCTTTCCAGATGAATTTGAGAATTGCTCTTTTCATGTCTTTGAAGAATTGTGTTGGGGTTTTGATGGGGATTGCAGTTAATCTGTAGATTGCCTTTGGTAGGATGGCTATTTTTACTATGTTAATTCTGCCAATCCATGAGCATGGGAAATCTCTCCATTTTCTGAGATCTTCTTTGATTTCTTTCTTGAGAGACTTGAAGTTATTGTCATACAGAACTTTCATTTGTTTGGTTAGAGTTATCACAATATGTTTTATATTATTTGTGGCTATTGCAAAGGGATTGTTTCCCTAATTTCTTTCTCAGCCTGTTTATAATTTGTATAAAGGAAGGCTACAGATTTATTTGAGTCAATTTTCTAATCAGGCCATTTTGATGAAGTTGTTTATCAGCTGGAGAAGTTCTCTAGTAGAATTCTTGGGGTTGCTTAAGTATACTATAATATCATCTGCAAATAGTAATACCTTTATTTCTTCTTTGCCAATTTGTATCCCCTTGATCTCTTTTTGTTGTTTTATTGTTCTAGCTAGTACTTAAAGTACTATACTGAAAAGATATGGGGAGAGTGGGTATCCTTGTCTTGTCCCCGATTTTAGTGAAAGTGTTTCAAGTATCTCTCCAATTAATTTGATATTGGATGAAAACAGTATTTTCTTTTTTTTTTGTTTTTTGTTTTTTGTTTTTTTTTGTTTTGTTTTTTCTCTCTTTATTAGATATTTTCTTCATTTACATTTCACATGTTATCCAGAAATTTTCCCTTACCCTCCCGCGTCCCCGCCCTGCTCCCCTACCCACCCCCTCCCACATAATGGCCCTGGCATTCCCCTATTCTGGGGCATATAGAGTCTGTATGACCAAGGGGACTCTCCTCCCAATGATGGCCAACTAGGCCATCTTCTTCCATATATGCAGCTAGAGACATGAGCGCAGGGGGAACTAGTTAGTTCATGTTATTCTTCCACCTAGAGGGTTGAAGACCCCTTCCGCTCCTTGGGTACTTTCTCTAGCTCCTACCTTGGGAGTCCTGTGTTCCAGCATATGCTATAGTGTTTATTTTGGTGGNTTGAGCTTTGTGCAAGGTGACAAATATGAGCCTATTCCATTTATTGAAGACGCTTTCTTTTTTCCATTGTATATTTTTGGCTTCTTTGTCAAAGATCAAATGTCCATAAGCGTGTGGTTTTATTTCTGGGTCTTTAATTCTATTCCATTGATCAATGTGTCTGTCTCTGTACCAATACCATGCAGTTTTTGTCACTTTTGCTCTGTAGTAAAGCTTGAGGTCAGGGATAGTTATTCCCCCAGACATTCTTTTATTGTTAAGAATTGTTTTTGTTATTCTGTGATTTTTTTTGCCTTTCCAGATGAATTTGAGAATTGCTCTTTTCATGTCTTTGAAGAATTGTGTTGGGGTTTTGATGGGGATTGCAGTTAATCTGTAGATTGCCTTTGGTAGGATGGCTATTTTTACTATGTTAATTCTGCCAATCCATGAGCATGGGAAATCTCTCCATTTTCTGAGATCTTCTTTGATTTCTTTCTTGAGAGACTTGAAGTTATTGTCATACAGAACTTTCATTTGTTTGGTTAGAGTTATCACAATATGTTTTATATTATTTGTGGCTATTGCAAAGGGATTGTTTCTCTAATTTCTTTCTCAGCCTGTTTATAATTTGTATAAAGGAAGGCTACAGATTTATTTGAGTCAATTTTCTAATCAGGCCATTTTGCTGAAGTTGTTTATCAGCTGGAGAAGTTCTCTAGTAGAATTCTTGGGGTTGCTTATGTATACTATAATATCATCTGCAAATAGTGATACCTTTATTTCTTCTTTGCCAATTTGTATCCCCTTGATCTCTTTTTGTTGTTTTATTGTTCTAGCTAGTACTTAAAGTACTATACTGAACAGATATGGGGAGAGTGGGTATCCTTGTCTTGTCCCCGATTTTAGTGAAAGTGTTTCAAGTATCTCTCCATTTAATTTGATATTGGATGAAAACAGTATTTTCAATGTCTTATTTTCCTGCTATGTCTTCTGGGTACCAGAACAGTGACTATTCAATTACTGGCATATAAAAGCTTTGAAATAGCAATTTGCTGAAAAGCAAAGCATTATATTAACAACAATTTTTATACTAGTAAAGTCAGTAATAGTTGAAATACGTATGTTTTCAATAGATCTCTATTACTTTTACTCATTTTCATTTTAAAATAAGAAACTAGTGATGGAGAAAATAAAGTATTCATCTTACAAAGTTATTGCTTTATGTGACTTAAACTTTCTTGTATTTGAACAGCACATTCAGTTTTAGATCTTCCTTTTTATTAAGATGAAAATTGCTTTTACATGATACAGTATAGAGTAAAGTAAAATTTTACAAGTTCTTATATTGGAAACAAAGTTTGATGGATCAATGCAATGTTGAGTTATGACAACCAACCATTTTTCAATCCTTTTTTTCTTCCCTCTTTCCTTAGGGCAAGGAGCCCAGTCTTAGGGATTGCCCACACTCTAGCCTGTATTTCTCCAGAAACTTCTAGATTTGTTTTACTATCTTTTACTGTCACTCAAATAGAAATAATAGCAAGGCCAGCACTTGTCTTCTGATTTTTAAATAAGTGATGATTCTGGTATTAAAAACTAGATTGTTATGTTCACATATAGGGAAGCTCATGAGGTTAATGAACAAGTACCATCGATCAGACACTAAAAGACAAATGCCTTTCAGAGCTCATTTTTGCTCATATTTTGTTTTATCTTGAACTACTGGTTTTCAATAATGCTGATCAAGTCAAAGTTATTCTTGAAAGTAAAAGTCATCAATGGTTTTATGTCACATGTGTGTGACATGTCACATGTGTGTGACATGTGTGTTCTAGTGAAGAAATACTTGTGTTTACTAACTCTGAACTTTTGCCCTAAAGGATGTGTGTGTTCCTCTCTCTCTCTCTCTCTCTCTCTCTCTCTCTTTCTCTCTCTGTAAGTTTTAAAGGAAAGTTGAAATACAAACATAGAACATTATCAGGCTTCTATAGAACAATAACAGTAGATTGTAAGACAGCTTACCAAAAGTTTGGAAATGGTTTGATTTATTGGGAATTATTTTATAATATCAAATTTTTTATTCAGCATTCAAAAATTTAGGATACTGACTGGCCAGTGAAGTCCAGAATGTGTTTAAGTGTTGATGTTTCCTTGGGGTCACTTCATTGCATTGCTCTAACATCCATACTCATATGTTTTTCCCAAACTCACTTCCAGCTCTGTCTTGACATCTTCATGTGGGCATTCCTAGCTAGTTCACTAAATGAAATAATAATGGTTCCCACTACTTGTTGAGGAATTACTATATACTGGAAAATATTATAAGTACTACACTGGCATTAGCTGATTTAATTCTCAGAAGAGTTTAAACATGTTTTTTAATTAATTTTACAAAACCAAGGGTTCAAGAGTTCAAAAAACTTACTCAAGTTGGCATGGACATCATATTACACATGAGTACAAAGTTCCTTTATTTCTTTACTTTATACTTCTCTTGTCTTTGCTTTTGTTTTATCAAATACTTGGAATCAAAGTCAGGGTTTACTACATGCTGGGCAAGTACTCTTCTACTGGACTATCCTCTCCTCTCTCCAGCAAAAATCTATGTTACTACAGCTTCATAGCATCTTTTGTGACACAAAGTAGAAGCCTTTTATTCAAATTTTAAGAACTTGTAAATGCTTTAGCCTTAAAATTAACAATTAGATAAATAATTTTTTAATCTCTGACATTAAATATTTTATTATCTTTGATACCAAATGAGAATTTGTTGGGAACATATGACTTACTAGGTGTATAGAAGAAACAGAAGACAAGAGGAAAGCATATTACATGTTTGACTAAACAAAGGCAAACAACCTAACTCAGGTCATTAACACTGCAGGATTTCTCACCCTGACACAGGAATTATCACTCCAATTATTTTCTGTTAAGAAACAGAACCACATGTTTCTTCTCTGAATGAAGTTTGAAGAAGCCTTGCTATAAATAAAGCACCATTACATACATCATTGTTATAGAAATACTGTGGGTTTTTTTTTTTTTTTGTTTGTTTGACCACATTCATTAAAAACAAACAACACTTTCTGAGTTCATATAAATGCCAAGTGTGGATGTGGACATCATAATTATTTATGCTAATTACATTTAGGATAAACATTTTATTTGGTAACCTAAACAAATTAAAGATCAATTACAGCATAGTGTAAAATGTATCTTCTTTGAGGCAGGTAACCTCCTTTATTGGAGACTTACTAGGCGTCTTCACATTGAATGAACCTCAGCAAGTTGCTTCACTTCGATGTATTTCAGTTTTTGAATATATCATTGATATAAAAACACACTTTTAGGGTTGAAATTAAGGATAAATTAAATATATTAAATATAAATTATAAAACATTTAGCATGGTATGGGATATAGCCTGAAGACTAAAACCATGGTGGATTTTTGTTGTTGTTGTTTGTGAAACAATGCATAGCGTATCAATTCATTTAGTATGTATATAATGTTTGCCATTTGCTAAATAATTAGTGATACCAAATTACCTTCTTTCCTTCCTTCCTTCCTTCCTTCCTTCCTTCCTTCCTTCCTTCCTTCTTTCTTTTCTTTTCTTTTTTGATTTGAGACAGGGCCTCCTCACTTCGTTCTGGATGTCCTCACACTACTTACTCTGAAGACTAAGCTGGCTTTAAACTCAGAGAAATCCACCTGCTTCTGCTTCCAGAGTACTGCGATTTAAGGAGTGTGCTACTACACCAGGCTCAACAGGCTGACATCATTTTCTTTTAAGAAAGATACATGCTATCTTGGGTAAGAGAACATATGAAAATCAAGTTACAATAAGTGATATACATGCCACTTAATATAAACATTTCAATTTGAAAATACAGAACATTTATTCTCATCCCAATTTTCTAGATTAGAATTTTTGAATATGAAACCTGCATAAAAGCATCCATATAAATTCAGATATAAGCTCATTATGGATAAGTTTTAGTGATTCCTTTATATATTGCATTTTTCCATAAATTTATAATATATAATATAGTTATATAACATATCTCTAAGCAAATTTATTAGACAGTGTATTTTCTTCTGGCTTTTCAAACTTCCTGTGTGTTACTCTTTCCTTCTTCTCTTTCCTGTGTATTACTTTCATCCCCACTTCATTATTATCTGATAAATTATGCTTCTGATTATAGTTTAATATTCAGTTAAAGTAATTTTTGTAACAAATTTAAATATCTTTGGCTCTATTAGTTATTCAGTCTTGCTTCAGAGACAATTAGTTTGGACCTAAATAATTAGAAACAAAAGAAAAGTAAGTAAAAAACAACTTACCTTTCTTCTGTGTCTTACATTGAGTATCAGCTGGCTTTTCTGCCCATGTGTTATGAATATGGTAATGCTATCTATGTTTTTTCACTGTCTATACCATGTATTAGTAATGTTTTAGTTTGCCATATACATAAATTTAAGGGAAACTGTTCATATGCTTTCAACTTGATTCAGATGTCATCTTCCGTGAGCTGTCATCCTTCATATTCCCTTGCTTTCACTTGGCTCTGGAATAGGTGGCCCCTTTCCTTCTTTCATATATGTATGATAGTCACGTTGTCTCGGATGTGTCTGAGTATTCATTTCCTTTTCATACTGTAGCCTCCTTGGGGGATACTTTTCTAGTTTTTCCAGTGCCTAGTATTGTGTTCATAGAGTTATTCAGTAAATGCTGATTAAATGAATACACCAGGCTTTGTCTTTATTTATGAGATACTTGTGTTCCTGAGAAATATTAGAATGATTAAGTAAACATTAATTTTCTCATGATAAAATTTTTTTAAAAATCAATTTTTTCCCTTGTTAAATTATATTTTTATTGATGAAAGATAATACCTTCTATCATGACAAAGTTTGAAGTTATTTAAGTACCATTATTTTTTATTTATTCATTTTGTTTAATTCTTAGGATGCAATATCCAAATCCAGTTGGATTTCAGGAGACTAAACTCGAATACTGGTTCCAAATAGTAGCATGGTAAGGAAATCTGAAGATCCAAGATGTCCACAGTAATGGCTTCCCTAGAAGTGAAGGGAAGAATTGGAAATGAGTAAGACATTTATTTCCAATGTATTCTTTTTATGTGTGTTCTTTTCTGTTAGTTGAGCCTTGGTTTAGGATGAAGAAAGGAAGGAACAATGATAGGTAGTTATTTTTTTAATTTATTTATTAGATAATTTCTTCATTTACATTACAAGTGCTATCCCAAAAGTCCCCTATACCCTCCCCCCACCCTGCTCCCCTACCCACCCACTCCCACTACTTGGCCCTGGCATTCCCCTGTACTGGGGCTTACCAACATTGCTAGACCTAGGGCCTTTCTTCCCCAGTAATGGCCAACAAGGCCAACTTCTAATACATATGCTGCTAGAGATGTGAGCTCTGGGGGTTCTGATTAGTTCATATTGTTGTTCCATCTATAGGGTTGCAGACCCCTACAGCTCTTGGGCTCTCTCTCTAGCTCCTACATTGGGGACCCTATGTTCTGCCCTATAGATGATTGTTAGCATCCACTTCTGTATTTGTCAGGGACTGTCAAAGCCTCATAGGAGAAAGCTATATCAGGGTCCTTTCAGCAATGTCCTGCTGGCATATGCAGTAGTGTCTGCATTTGGTGGCTGATTATGTGATGAACCACCTGGGTGGGGCACTCTCTGGATGGTCCATCCTTTCATTTTAGTTCCACACTTTGTCTCTGTACTTCTTTCCATGTATATTTTAATCCCCATTCTAGGGAAGAATGAAGTATCCACGCGTTGGACTTTCTTGATTTTCTTGTGTTTTGGAAATTGTATCTTGGATATTCTAGGTTCCTGGGCTAATATTCGCTTAACAGTGAGTGCATATTAAGTGACTTCTTTTGTGATTGGGTTACCTCACTCAGGATGATATCCTCCAGATCCATCCATTTGCCCAAGAATTTCATAAATTCGTTGTTTTTAGTAGCTGAGTAGTACTCCATTGTGCAAATGTACCACATTTTCTGTACCCATTCCTCTGTTGAGGGACATCTGGGTTCTTTCCAGCTTCTGGCTATAATAAATAAGGCTGCTATGAACATAGTGGAGCATGTGTCCTTGTTAGCAGTTGGAATATCTTCTGGGTATATGCCCAGTAGAGGTAATGCTGAGTCTTCTGGTAGCACTATGTCCAGTTTTCTGAGAAACCGCCAGACTGATTTCCAGAGTGGTTGTACCAGCTTGCAATTTCACCAGCAATGAAGGAGTGTTCCTCTTTCTCCACATCCTCGCCAGCATCTGCAGTCACCTGAATTTTTTATCTTAGCCATTCTGACTGGTGTGAGGTGAAATCTCAGGGTTGTTTTTATTTGCATTTCTCTGATGATTAAGGATTTCGAACATTTTTTAAGGTGCTTCTCAGCACTTTGGCATTCTTCAGTTGAAAATTCTTTGTTTAGCTCTGTACCCCAATTTTTAATGGGGTTATTTGAATTTCTGCAGTTCAGCTTCTTGAGCTCTTTGTAAATATTGGATATTAGCCTCCTATCAGATTTAGGATTAGTAAAAATTCTTTCCCAATCCGTTGGTGGCCTTTTTGTCCTGTTGACAGTATCTTTTGCTTTACAGAGCTTTGTAATTTTATAAGGTCCCATCTGTCGATTTGTGATCCTACAGCACAGGCCATTGGTGTTCTGTTTAGGAATTTTACCCCTGTGCCCATAACTTCAAGGGTTTTCTCCACTTTCTCCCCTATGAATTTTTCAGTGTCTCTGGTTTTATGTGGAGGTCTTTGATCCACTTAGACTTGAGCTTTGTACAAGGAGATAAGAATGGATCAATTCGCATTCTTCTATATGTTGACCGCCAGTTGTGCCAGCACCATTTATTGAAAATGCTGTCTTTTTTCCACTGGATAGTTTCAGATCCCTTGTCGAAGATAAGGTCACCAAAGCTGTGTGGGTCTATTTCTGGGTCTTCAATTCTATTCCATTGGTCTACCTGTCTGTTGTTATACCAGTGATAGGTAGTTATTTTAAATGAATGCATAGAATTTGAAAGTAGAAAGTGTCAGTTTTGTCACAGCCTGGGTGAAATAGCAGAGACACAAAAAGTAGGTAATACATGCTAAATGGTATGAGTGACTCTCTCCAGTGGGTGAGATTATAAATGACTCTGGTTTCTATATCATTCTTGATTTTCCTGACTAAATATTATTCTTTAGGTTTATCTCCTTTCTGTACTAACGCATTAGTTAGGCAGTCCATCTCTAGTTAATGGTCCTTTAGCAAATTCTGGACAGCTCATTCTGTGATCAACACAATACATTGAAAAGTCACCTTTTTATTCTTTTATAGAGGCAGACAACACAAAATATACAAGTTTTTATTGAAATTTGTAATAAAATACCATCTTAAAATTACTTTGGTATGTCCAAATTATAGTTTCTGATGAGGTTTTCTATTCATAAGAAAATAAGCTCATTTCTAAGTGAGTAATCAGAAAACATGTTGAAATTCTCTGACAATTACAGTAAATTTAGGATAAATATTCAGGGTGTTAGATTTTATGTAATATGTAAAGTTTCTCTGGATATTGTATATAAAATATACAAGAATACTATTCACTAATAATTTGGTTACCAATGATTAAGTGAGAAATTGCTGAGTATTAACTTTTGCTCCTTTGTTAATGTAACAGTTGCCATCTTTGACAATGCACACTCTAGAGTAAACAATTTTTTTTTGTTTATCATAGTTTAAGAATGTGTAGTAAAATTTACACAGGGCTCACTCTGAATAGCAATTCTTTTGGTGTAATTCTTTAACTTGGTATAGAAAGATTATTTTATCACAAGATCAACTTTGCAATAAGTATTACAAAGTTAGGAACAGAAATGATACATTCAGGGCCATTTAGCAAAGACAGTAATAATTAGAAAAAATATGGTTGATAATTGGGGAAGTAGTAAGTTGAGACATGATTTTTTTTTATGTCAAAGAAAGGAAAATTTAACTTTTCCCCACAAAAGAAACACCTAAAAGAGTTTAAATCTTTATAGTAAGGATGAGAAAAATGCCATTAAAAGTCATTTTATCTCGAGTTTTAGACTTTGGTCTCCTGTTTTTCACATATAATTTTTATGTAGCTATACTGTCAAACAATTGTAATACAACCAATTTAAGCTCATTGCTGACTAACTTACAAATATGTGAGACTCTGACTATGGTTATTTTATTTGGCTTTGACAGTTACTGGGGGGGGGTACCCCCTAATCTACTCTTCTAACTGCTGGCCTGGCTCCCTCCTCAGCAGTGTGCCCCAGGTACTTGCTGTTTCTCCTGGCCATGTGCTCATGGTTCATTTGCCCTCAAAGTGACTTCCTCCTCTTCCCACCTTTCTCCTCTAACCAGCTCACTTCTCACCCACCTTCCTCTAATTCCTCCAATAACTGGCTGCAGCTAATTCTATTTAACCAATAGTACTAAGTCAAGGAGCAAGGTTTGCACCACAAAGCTTGTAAACACGAGAGTCACTGGTAGACCTAGACCTTTGGGTGTAGAATCGAGCATTATAATGCATAGCAACAGGTCTAAATTGTGGCCTTTTATGAGCAGAGCCCATGTCTTATT
This sequence comes from Mus minutoides, assembly GCA_902729485.2. NCBI lineage: Eukaryota > Metazoa > Chordata > Mammalia > Rodentia > Muridae > Mus > Mus minutoides. The sequence continues at coordinate 2,644,551 of LR749517.1, read as the reverse complement.
TGTTTCAATGTACTTTCTAGTGCACAATAGCCCTTTAGCTCCTATTGAATTGAGCTAGTTTGGACTAAGATGCTCTTTTTTCAGCCATTAACTGAGGACATAGACTGCAAGAGTTCCCTTTCAGGATAAGTTAAGACATCACCTTAAATTTAAGAACTTAAAATTGTTCAAATTTCAAGATTGGGAAAACCAGCTGTGACCTCAGAGACTTGTGGTTTAAACTGTCTCTTTTAGTTTGTACTTCAGCACAACTTTGGAATACATTACTTAATTTGCATATCCCTTTTCCGGCGATTGGTAAAAATTACTATTAAGTTAGGGCCCCAAAGCATCTGTAAAATGAGTTTAAGTAGTAACTTTCCAATTGTGGATAACTATGTGCCACATTTATGTTTTATAGTAGGCATTCTTAGCTTTTCCCACAGTGATCAGGATTCATTGTTTTAAGCTAATAAGAAAACATTTTTGGGGTTGGAGAGATGCTTCAGCGGTTAAGAGCACTGACTGCTCTTCCAGAGATCCTGAGTTCATGGTGGCTCAACCATCTGTAATGGGATCTGTGCCTTCTTCTGGTGTGTCCGAAGATAGCTACAGTGTATTCATATAAATAAAAATAAATAAATCTTTAAAAAAAGAAAACAGTTTTGGTTTCTTTTGAGTCAGGTAAATTCAATGCAGTGCTTTGATTGATTTATCTTACAAATCAATATAATATGTTTTAAATTGCTCAGAACAATTGTACATGTCCCAAAAGATATAGAATTGTTGGACAGAACATAAAGAAAGGATATAAACAGTGCTGGGATGCACTATCAAATGCAAAATATTTTTGAAATATTAATGTAAAAAATTTTAAAGTCATTGCCAGCCTAATGTTCAGATATTTTATATTAAAAAAGCAAGGGACTTTGAGATCCAAGCTAGAAATCCAATACTAAAAACAAAAACAAACAAACAAACAAAAAAACCCTGAAAAATAAAATTTTTTTTCAATATTAGTGTTGGTAGTAATTTCTAGAGCCCAATGTTTCCTTCAAATACATTAGATGGCATCTTGTGCAAGGTAAACATTGTGTTAATGGGAATATCTTATTCCTAGATCTTAAAATAGTAAAAAGAAGTAGGACCTGAGAGTACATTGAGTGCAGTGTGACTTGTACACGTGAGAGAGGAGATGGACTTGAGCTCAGCAGGAGTCTCAGGATGCAGGAGAGATCATGGAAGGAAGCTCACACAGAGCTTATTTCTTTTTCCTTACCAACAAAGGGATTGGTTAGGATAGCACAGCTAGAGATGAGGTTAACTCATTGTTTAGTGCTTTCTGTAGTGCCTCTCTCTAAGCTGGACTCCGGCCGATCCCTACTCTCATTTTATTCTTCAGAGAGGAAAATTCCACTTTAATATTGCTGCATGTGACAGGAAAAATATCATTAGTAAACACAGTATCTCAAACATAATAGAATGAAAATAAGACTATTGTCACATTCTTGTAGGGTGTATAGAACATTAATTTATTTCCTTTGATGAACTTAGACATACAGTTCTTAATACGATGCTTCCAATCTTGCTTTTAGGTTTCAATAGATTCTTACTGGATTTCTAGGCAAGAGAAAACTATTTTTAATCATCTAGGTCAGTCCTCAACCTTCTTAATGCTGTGGCCCTTTAATAGATTCTCATGTTGTGATGATTCCCAAGCATAATTTTTTTTCATGACTGTAATTTTGTTTCTGTTATGAACTGTGATGTAAATACCTGATATGGGGGTAATGCCCCACAGGTTGAGAACTGCTGGTCTAGGCCCAAGGGGAAATACTTTGGATTAGGAATTATACACAATTCACTTTGGAGCAAGTTTCAAAAAGGAAACTCCCGGATAATTCATCCCCTGGCCTCTACCAAGAATGTACAGATAAGATATACTCATGTATTTCATATTTCCTTATGCAATTTGGAATTTCTCTTCTCATTTATTTCTCTTTACCACCAGAATTTTGAAGCCAATGATACTGTGCTGGAAGACTGTTTTCTGAGTAAAAATTCCATTACCTAGCGATGAGCAGTTTCTCTCCAGCTATTGTTAGTTTTATACTTATCGCTTCCACTGCGAGTTGGTTAGGGTATTGATTGATCTACTATCTCAGGCTTTGGCCATTAACTTTAAGATATTTTATGAAATAGACATAGTAGGTTAAATGAGGATAATTTTCTTTTTCTTCTTTCATTTTCCCTAGGCAAGTATTTGATGCTTTTGATCAGAGATGTATAGAAAGATAGGATTTTTAAGAATTTTTATTACTTTTATTTATTACTATTGTGTTATATTTCCTGTATATCTGTGAGAGTTTGTTCTCTCCTTCTACTCTGAGTGTTCTGGGAATGCAGTCAGTTCATTCGGCTTGGTGGCAAGCACCGTTTCCTGCTGAGCCTTCTTATTGACCTGAGCTTTAGCAGTAGGCTCTGATGCATCCTATTACACTGGTACTGTTGGTAGAGTAAGTACTCAGGCAATGGTTGTTCCAGCAAAGCATGTTCAGAGTTTATTACTACATATTGTAGAAAAATGGTGATTAATAGGAATTTAAATACAATTTTGTTTTTATTGTCTCACTTGGAGTTAAGAGTCAGAGTATTCTTAATAATGTTTAAATTAATTTAGATAAAATAAACTAGGTGACTTAGAATTAGTTACTTAAATAGAAATGAATGTTCAAAGGACATTTTTATTATGTTATTCATATAAATTATTTCTGATTGTTTGTTACGGTTATTTGTGTGGGTAGGAACACTTATTCATCAATTTGTTGTGGGAAATCAAGTTGAGACCACTTATTCCTAGTCAAATATCTTATGATTCAGTTCCATTGTATAATCTAAATGTGCTATGAACAAAACTGTTACTCTTTAACATTACAGTATAAAAATTAGTAGTTTCCCAGAAAGCAATAAAAACTTATTTTAAAAATTGTATTGAAGATGAAAAAGTTATCTATAATTCCATCTACAATGAGAGATATATAAACTTTAGTGTATTATTAATATTATTTTTATGTAAATTCCTGCCATTAGGATTATAAAATCTGGTGGCTTTTAAAAATGATTTATTTATTATTATATCTAAGTATACTGTAGCTGTCTTCAGATGCACTAGAAGAGGGCATCAGATCTCATTATGGATGGTTGTGAGCCACCATGTGGTTGCTGGGATTCAAACTCAAGGCCTTCAGAAGAGCAGTCAGTGCTCTTAACCGCTGAGCCATTTCTCCAGCCTTCTGGTGCCTTTTAAAGTTTATAATAAACTATAGTTATAATTTTCAGCTATCTTCTTTTAGCTCCTAAAAGATTTTTATTTTTATATACTTTAAACTTCTATATTCTTAGTCTGAGGTCCAGGGATAGATGGATTTCACTACTTAAAGTATATACAATCAGGAATAGTGCTGGCTCACCCCCATAATCTCAACATTTAGGACTAAGAGACAAGAAGATAACCAGTTCAAGGCTAGTCTTTGCTTCTTACTGAGACCCTCTCTCAAAGACCTAAGAGATGGACATACAGCTAAGTGGTAAATATTTGCCTAGCATATCTGAAGCTCTGCGTTTGACTTCACATTCAGAAGATAGATCCCATAATTTCTTTTTTGTTTGTTTTTTTTGTTTTTCGAGACAGGGTTTCTCTGTGTAGCCCTGGCTGTCCTGGAACTCACTCTGTAGACCAGGCTGGCCTCAAACTCAGAAATCCGCCTGCCTCTGCCTCTCGAGTGCTGGGATTAAAGTTGTGTGCCACCACGCCCGGCTAGATCTCATAATTAATTTCAATAAATATGTATGCAAATTAATCCCATAATTATTTAAAAGATTGTGTATGTACACCATCACCAATGTCTTTTTTCTAATGATGTTCTTTGATTCCTCTCCTTCCATTTAACTAGTTAAGGCAAGGAATATATGCCTAAACTACTGATCAGATTTACCACCTTTTAATTGACCTTTAATATATCTTAATCATTGCTATTGTCAGAATATTTTCTATTCCTCTCTGTTTTGAGAGACAAATTAAAAAAATCCTTTTTAATAGAGTATGACTCGCCAGTTTCTCACAATTTAAACATAGAAAATGTCTATTTCACAAATTTACAAATAACTTACATTTTTAAATTAGTGAATAGTTCAAGCTCACTGACATTCTAATTTTGAAATCATATTACCTCAAATACCATACTAAATGGTAGTACGAGAACTCCTATTTAGACTTTGAATTGACATCACCACATTTGAACTGTTACTTCCTATTGGATTCTGGAATGCAGTGAGTGTCTTAAGGGGTCAAAATCAGACTGAGCTGGTTAGAGGCCAGCATGAACTCATTTGTATAAGAAGTTATCATCTCAGGCCAAATTCTCAGTGCCCTTTGGTCTTGTAGCGTCATCGGCTGTACTTTATACAAGTATCCAGGTGTGGGCAGTGATTCAGGGCTTTGGGGATCTCTCTTACCGGCCCAAGGATCCAAGGCAATCAGTGCAAAACCTGGCCAGCAGCCCGAGTGAGTAGGAGCCATGTGACTGGTGAGTTGGAGTGTGCCGTTGCCTCCTGCTTCAGAGCTACCTGATCCGAATACTAAGCAGAGCGAGTGCCCGGCTGACTGGAAGACACTGAAGACACTGCAGAGCAAGGTGCTTTTTTTTCCAGAGGTGTTACAGAACATGGAGATTAAAGACCAGGGAGCTCAAATGGAGCCGCTGCTGCCTACGGTAAGAGACAACCTGCTGTCAAATAGATTAACCGCTTTGCTGCTGAACCTGTCAGGCAAGTGGTAGGCTGTAAGGTGCTGGCAGAGTGTACTTTTGGGGTGGTGGATAGCTCCCACGGCATATGGACAGGGTCTCCTTCCATCTCCGGAGACCGAAATGCTTAAAGCAGAGCACATGCTTTTTTTTTTTTTTTTTTCCACCTTCTCAATATGGATGCAGCATGGTGATGAAATGTCTCATGTTTGTTGCTGTTTGAAGAAATGGCTAGGGTTTAGCAGCAGGGTCAGTTGTGTGCCTTTCTCTCTGCCTGCTATTGCTTATCTTTCTGTTTCTGAAGATTTGCAGTGCTGACTCAAGCCCCTGCAAAGAAACCCCCAACCCCCTTATCCTATTTAGCCCTTAATACATTTCTTCCTGTGCTCCATCCTCAGGCAGTGAGGTGAGGGAAACTGCTGTTGTTGAAGCTCTAGAGATTTGATCTCAGCATAAAATGGGAAAAGGGTCGTGTGTGTGTGTGTGTGTGTGTGTGTGTGTGTGTGTGTGTGTGTGGTCTGTCAGTATTTTTCTCAAAGGCAAGTGTACCACAGTTCGTGTACGTGGAAGGTATGCGCTTTTGGAGACATGCATACTATTCACATATGAGTATCTGAAAGGTTCCTGAACTGTCATTTGGCATTAGCCCATATGTTTATCGCTGGGTCCGTTAGCCGCCTGCTTGATTTAATATTTGGTGTGATTGATTTGCCTGTCTTCTACACAATCCCTCTGTCTGGCGCACAGACTTTGACTTAAGGCAGCGTCCCTTTTAGTCTGGGGCAGCTCAAGGGAGGCGTGGGTGAGGGGTGGGAGGAGGTCAGTATTTACATGGTGAAGCGGAGATGCCAAACGTTAGTTAGCTCCTAGCTTTCTATCAGCGTGATCATTGCTCAGAACAGCAGAAATCTCCGCAGGACCAAACCGTGTAAGAGGCTGTTTTAAGCTCTTCGGTTGTGACCCACCTTGCAGACTAGGACCGCTGTAAACTGTCCTTTTCCAAATCCGTTCTCATCTTTCGAATACATAGTTACGTGATATCGTAGAAGGAGAGACCAATTTCTGGGCCACTGATTTAGGGCCTTCAGCTGCAGCCGGGTTCTAATGCCGCAAAAAAAGATCCCGGTTTGCTTCCTGCATCAGCTGTGGCTACTGAGCATGCCCAGTGCTCCGCAGGACACCAGGTTTGGATAGGGAGGGAGCAGAGAGGTGGGAAGAACACCAGTGTCACCACGAAGAACAGAGCCTAAATTAAGAGCAAGGACAGTGGTGGGGGGTGGGGTGGGGTGGGAAAAGATGTCAGATAATCGGCCAGCCCTGCTGTAAAGCTAGAGCCAGTGTGTGTGTGTGTGTGTGTGTGTGTGTGTGTGTGTGTGTAGTGTTAAAAAAATGAGTGAAAGATTTGTGTACCCTCTTAACGTGAATAGATACATAAAATGTGCTGTGGTTACTCGAAATAAATAGTGTTAATGATACCAGGAGCTGTTCTGTAAACAAAAGGAACTATACACAGGAATTAAAGGATGGAGATTTAGGAAAGATTAAATATAGGGGGGAAAATCCCTTTTGTGGCAGGGGAGTGGATGGGGGGCTGGGACTTGTCCTAGAAAAGCAGGCTGAAGCCAGTTTGATGTGGCTTATGGCTTGTCACTTGGAGGGAGCAGTTAAAGGATTTAAAACCAAATGAGGATTATCTGCAGGGGTTTAGAAATGGATGACTTTACTGGGCTACATGGGCAACCGTTTGTAGCTTAAAAGAGCAAGGGACATAAAAGTTTGGCTAGAGAAGAGGAACTATCGTAGAAAAGAATTAAAGGCCACATTTAAAAGTTTTCATTTCCTTGGTGTTAATGGATAATATAGAATAGTTTTACAGTTTAATGGTAACACAGAACCATGTTAGCAACATGTTTTTTAAAAAAACCTAAAACATTAGGAAAGAATGGTGAAGTTTTGGCCCGATTTTATATTTGTATAGTGTTGTTTTTTAACTTTTCCAATTGCTTTAATCAATAGAAAAAAAGTCATTTTTGCTATGTAATAAATAAGAAATTGAGGCACATGGAGTCCAAATAAAATGCTGAAGGTTACATTGTAAGGAAGCCAGGCTAGAATATAGATCTTTGAAAGCTAGTTAAAAAAATTACTCAATATTTTTGTGTAAGATTTTTATTCTATATATATATCTCTATCTCTCTATCTCTCTATCTATCTATCTATCTATCTATCTATCTATCTATCTATCTATCTATCTATCTATCTTTTTCAAGACAGGGTTTCTCTGTATAGCCCTGGCTGTCTTGGAATTCACTCTGTAGACCAGACTGGCTTGGAACTCAGAAATCTGCCTGCCTCTGCCTCCCGAGTGCTGGGATTATATTTTTTTATTAGATATTTTCTTTAATTACATTTCAAATGCTATCCTGAAAGTCCCCTATACCCTCCCCCCCCCTCCCCGCCATCCTCCCCAACTCACCTACTCCTGCTTCCTGGCCCTGGCATTCCTCTGAATGGGGCATATATAGACTTTTTAAAATCAGGCTTACTACATTTAGTTTTCATTCTCTCTCCCTCTCTCCCTCTCTCTCTCTCTCTCTCTCTCTTTTTATAAACATACATGTATGTTTATATGTATCTAAGTGTATATTTATACATTTCTCTTTATATGTATAATATGTTTATACATACATATAAAGACATTTCTCTCTCTCTCTCTCTCTCTCTCTATATATATATATATATATATATATATATATATATATATATTTATACATACATATAAAGAGAAAGCAATATTATTTAGGAACATATTATACTGAGGCCTGGCATTTCTATTTTTTTTTCCTGTAACCTTGGAATACTTAGGTCTTACAGTTTACAACTGAAAAATGGGAATGTTATGGTATATGCCTTTTCATTTAATTTTTAGAAATATTTGTTTCTTTATTTTTCTGTATGTAGGGTGTAACTTCACCTCACATATGTGGAAGTCAGAGGACAACTTGTAAGAGTCAGTTTTCTCCTGTCACCGTGGGTCCTTGGTATTAAATAAGCTCAGGTCCTTGGACCTGGCAATAGTCACCTTTGTCAACTTATTTATCTCACAGGTCTAAGGCCACATTTTAAATGTAGTTTGACTATATAGGTTAGCTGTGGGGGGATAGTGACTCATTCAGTTAGCTGCCTCTGGGCAGAGATCTGTCTAGTTTATCATTTTTTTGTGAAAAAGTAGATCAGGTTATCTTAGGAAATGGAAAGTGTTAGAAAAAGAGAACATGGATTGTCTAAGTAACATTTTTATTTAATTTGAATTATAATCTAAATTAGAATTTTAATTTAAAACAAACTTATCGCACATTGCTGCTTTGGAAAACATGTATAAGAAATCAATCCCAATTCTTACTTGAGTATCTATTCTAGAAAGGTGGACTATAGGAATAATTATATGTACAGGGTGCTGTTTGTGAGAAGTGGGGTGGGGGGAGAGGAGAATCTAGAATCTACATGTTTTAAGCTTATGGTAAAAGTTTTGAGTCAAGATTAAGACAGTAAGATAGTTTAGAAAGGGAAGAAGATATCTGTGCCAAGCAGTCAGTCTAATCAGAGTTAGAATGTATGGTTATCTGTTTATGACATCCTTTTAGTTCAGGCTTTGATGATGGATGCTTCAGCTGTACCTACATAGAGAGGTGTGCAGTTCAAGGTACTGAATGTGAACGGAGACATGTGAGCACACTTTCAGCTCTGCTCTTCTCATGTCTCAAAGGGCATAAGGCAACACTGCTTTCTGAGTGCTGCCACAGCAGTCTCTGCACTGAGTGCTGGCTAAGATTCACTACGCACTTAAATGCTGACACTTGAACCTAGGAATTCACACACTGAAGCAAGCACGCACTTTACTACTGAAATGCATTCCTGTCCTGTGTTCTATTTTTAGGTAAAAGAAATGTAAGATGAAGATTTGATTGCTTTTTTTCAAACAGAGTGTTATTCTGCAATCCAAAATTCGCTTCTTCAGCATTGGAAGGAAGGGCTGGAGTTGCAGATATATGCCATCACACCTGGCTTTAATGCTTTTGTCATGAAAATTACCACATATACTCCTCAAACCTATGGGTATGTTAGTTTTCTTTAGGAACAAGGAATGATTCATTTATAATCCCACTTACCCATAAACCATGCACCCTTCCTGTATATCGCTTATAGAGTAGTGTGTGCATTAGAGCAGCTAAGCAATGGGTTTTACTGTGCAATCTTCATTTGTATATAATGTTCTTTGCGTTCACTTTCCCTTTATTTTCTTCTTCCCTCCTCTCTCATCAATCCATAGGCTCTCTTCTACTCTCCTCTCTCTCTCTCTCTCTCTCTCTCTCTCTCTCTCTCTCTCTCTCACACACACACACACACACAATGTTTTATTAGAATTTTTTTTGCAAATGAGACCGTTTCATCATTTTTTTCTTATGGTAAGCTAAAATTTCTCTCTCTATCACATATTTATTTGTCTGTTGATAAACAACTAGATTGTTCCACATCACGCTACTATAAGTAATGCTACAGTAAACATGGAAATGCAAATATCTCTGTGATATACTGCTTTAGATTCCTTTGAGTAGATAGTGATGAGTGGACACCCATATAATATGGTGGTGATATTTTTAACTTGTTTTGGAATCTCCATACATCTTTCCATTGTGGCTGTACAAGTCTATGTTTCCAGCAGTAGTCACACTGGTTCCTTTCCCCTACATCCTTGCCAACATTTGCTGTTTATTTTCTCTGTGATAGTTGCCCTGACTGGTAGAATCTCAGTGTGATTTTGATTTGCATTTTCCTGATGACTAGAGTTTTTAAACATGTTTTTATGTTTATCTATTAGAAAGTGTCTGTTGTGTTCATTTACTGATTGGACTGGGTGAGTTGGTTTGGGGCTAGTTTATTGGATTCTGTGTATATCCTACCTTGATAGGAATCTGCTGTAAGATAAATAACTAGCAAGGATTTTCTGGATTCTGTAGACCGTCTCTTCACTCTGTTGTTTCTGTGAAGAAACTTGTCGATTTTGTACAATCCTGCTCATCAGATTTTGGAGTAACTTATAATAGCATTAGTTTCCCTTTCAGAAAGTACTTGTTAATGTCTATATCTTCAAGTGTCTTTCCTATATTTTTCTTCAGCCTTTTTGAGTTGTAAAATCTTACCCTAAGGTCTTTGATCCATCTTGAGCTAATTTGGGATGGGGTATAGGGTGAGAGATACCGATCTAATAACTTCATTATTCTAACTTCAATCTCACTCCATTCTAAATGAGGATATTTAGTGTCTGCTCTTCTTTAATAGGCTGTTTTTTATTTTTCTTTCTGCAATGACGTTTTTTGGACCTTTGTAAATAATTAGCTGGATGGAGCACTGTGGGTTTTTTTCTGGTCCTCTACTCTATCCTGTTGGGCTCTATGCCTTCGACTGTGCCAGCACCATGCTATTTCTGTGATATACTTCAGATACTGTGACAACTCTATTATTGGACCTTATGCTCGGGTTGCTTCAGTTTTTATGTGTTGGGTCTCATGATTTCTTTTGTTTTCTTTATTTATGAAGAATTCCATTAGAGTTTTGATGGAAATTGCATTGATACTGTAGGTAAGTTTTGATAATAGGGCAGTTCCCTCAATATTACCTCTGGATAGGTCTTACTGCTTTAGAGCAGTTTGTGTTCCCAGCAATATTGTATAGAAGATGCAGACATTTCCCATATATTCTTTTCCTGTCCACATGTTTAGACACCTTTACTAACAGTATTACCCACTAGAATGTGATATTTTGTTACAGTTTATGAATGTTTACTGACACTCCTCAGTTTGTGGTGAGAATCTTGCTCCTGCCTTTCCATCTCTATGCTGGGAATTTTGCTAGTTTGCTTGGTCAGGTTTTGTACACGCTTTAATTGTTATTATCTAAACAGTTACTGTCAAACTCAGGGTCATCCAGATTTTTTCCTATGTTATATCTTCTAATGGTTTTTATAGTTTTGTGTTTTTTAAATTTCCAGTTAATCTTGAGCTATTTTTTCCTGAGCAATTAAAAATATATGTTGAAATTTATTTTTTGTATCGATATATAGATATTCTAGAGTTTCATTGAAAGATACTATCATTCATCTACTTATAGTGCCTTACTCTTTTGTCAGAATTGAGGTGTAACAGGCTCTGTGTCTGTGGGTCTATTCTGGTCTCCTCTCTGCTCTCTCAACCTACATCGTATATTGCTGGAGCTTTCTAGAAAGACTTGGTGTTGGGCACTGACAGTCCTCTAGATTTGTTCCTCTTCGTCAAAAATATGTCATTTTTTTGTGGAATATTCCCTCTCCACAGAAACAGAGAACCAGTTTGTTAACATCTACAAAAGAATTTGCTCCTTTTCTTTTGCTTATGATTGTATTGAATATAAAGATAAGATTTGGAAGAACTGATGTTTCTCCATTCTCTATTTATTTAGAATTTATATTTATGTACTTTTGGTGTCAGTATCAGTGTTAAATGTTTTCAAGTTCAATTGCACCTGTTTAGTGCTGGGAAATATGACAATAATTAATTTTGTGTATTAATCTTGCAACTTGAACTTTGCTATGCACATTATCTTCAGAAGGATTTTTCTGTTGATTATTAGAATTTTTAACAGAAACAATTCTTTTATGCATAAATAAAAATAGCTTTCATTTCTGCCTTCCAAATCTATATATTTTTTCTTTTATTTTGGTGTTATTATTGTAGTTATGACAATGTTAAAATAATAGGAATGTGATGGGACATCTTTGCCTTGTTCCTGGTCTTATTTGGAAAGCAATGAGTTTCTTTTTCTTTTTCTTTTTTTTTTTTTTTTTTTTTTTTTTTTTTTTTTTTTTTTTCGAGACAGGGTTTCTCTGTATAGCCCTGGCTGTCCTGGAACTCACTTTGTAGACCAGGCTGGCCTAGAACTCAGAAATCCGCCTGCCTCTGCCTCCCGAGTGCTGGGATTAAAGGCGTGCGCCACCACGCCCAGCTAAGTAATGAGTTTCTTATCATCAGAAGTGAAAGGGAGGGGGATCTTGAGGGGGCAACAGTTGGGATGTAAATAAATAAAATAATAAATAAATAATAAGAAGAAAAGATTATGTAAAGAACTAACATTTCACCCCATTATTCAAGATCACTGTTATTCTGTCCTCATGAAATATGTATTACTGTACTATAGTATTTCAAACTCTAAAAATCATGCTTTTTTTGCTTTTCTGATTTTCATAGTAAGTTTCTTCAAAAATCTCATGCTTGAAGATAATTTTTTTATAAACTAATGTATGCCTGTTTTCAAATATGTAAGTAGTGAAACAAAAGAAAAGCAGATATGAATCAGCAGAGAACAAATAAGGGCTAGTTATGGATGGGAGTAAGGTTTTACTATAAATATGTGTAAAGAAACTTTTGGGTTTAAACTTTTAAACACGACTTTGAAACTAATATACTATTTTAATAATTTTTTATTTAGTTTGAAAAAATGAGTATTTTTAAATGTATATTAAGTAAAAAATATTTTAAAATACTCTGTTGCTTAAAATGTTTATAATTCATGAGTTTATTAATTTTAATAACTAACATATTCCTGTTTCATACATTGCTACAAAAGGAACTGAATATTAAAATCATGTTCAAGAGACTAACCTAGTATGGTTCATTAAATATATAAAAGTAGCCTCCTTTGCCTAATAAAGAGCTTGAGTTTTAAACTGTGGGGGAATACCCTCTTAAATAATTCAGGTATTCACTAATGATTTCATTCCGAGGTTGTTTTCCTTCTTTAGATGTTATGAGATGAGTATTAGTTTCCTAGGTCTTTCATAAAAAACAAATAACAATCTTCCGGTTGAAAACAATGTGCATTTATTGTCCCATGGTCCTGGAGACTGAAATCAAGGTGCCATCAGGAGTGTTCAAAACTTAACTCTAGTCTTTGTTTCTTCCTTTGCCTATTCGTTCCTCCAGTATCCTCTCTTTTTGTAAGGATACCAACATATTTGATTAGAGTCCACCCTAATAATCCCATTTTGACTTGTGCACATTGAAGAAGATTTATTTACAAAGAAGGATTCCACTCAACAGCTCCAAAAAGAGATGTTGGGGCTCTAGTTGAGCCCCAACTTCTCTTTTGGAGAGCATAGTTCCACACATAAGAAAGCATGTGATGTTTTTGCTATATGTGTCTATTTTCACCCTCACATTTCAATGGTGATTAAAGTTCTTCATAAATTACATAAAAGCTTAAAACCTGGCCAGGAAAATGTCTTATCAAATGAGGGAACTTGCTACCAAGGCTGACAACATTTTGATTCCTGAACTGGAGGTCGAATGAAAGAATCTACTACAATTCATCCTTTGATTTCCATATCATGCATAATAAATGTAATAAAAATTTAAAAACTTAAAATGTTACTATTCAGATATAATTTCTAATACTAAACCAAATAAAGAGGAAACTAACATCAGCTGCTACAGGTAGAATTCTTTCTTTTCCCTTCCCTCTTTTTCTTGCTCCCCCCCTCTCTTTTAAAAAAAATTATATAAGTGTGTGTGTGTGTGTGTGTGTGTGTGTGTGTGTGTGTGTGTGTGTATGCTCCATCCTCATGTACATCAGAAGAGGGAAACAGATCTTACAACAGATGGTTGTGAGCCACCATGTGGTTGCTAGGAATTGAACTCAGGACCTCTGGAAAAGCAGTCAATGCTCTTAACTGCTGAGCTACCTCTCCAGCTCTTCTCCTCCCCCTTACCTTCAATCTTTTCTCCTTTCCCACTTGGTTTTGCTATGTAGCCTAGGATGATATGAAACTTGATTTGTAGCTCAGCCTGGTCTGAAACTTATGACCTGCCTTCTTAGCCTTCCGAGTACTGATCTTGCAGACATGTGCCATGATGCATGTTTCGAATGTTTTCTAATAATTAATGCAGGTATTCTAATAATTAATGTGCCACCTTCCCTGGCACACCTGACAGATCTATGCATACGTGTGATCCCATGTACTGTTTCCAGTAACTGAAACAAATATTGTGGGTTTTTGTTTGTTTTATTTTACTTTTTTTCCATTTTATTTTTCTTTCATTATTCAAGACAAGGTTTCTCTTGTAGCTCTAGCTGTTCTGGAACTCACTCTGTAGACCAGAACTCTGGCCTTGAACTCAGAGATCCTCTTGTGTCTGTCTCCTCAGTGCTGGAAATAAAGGCATGTGCCACCAGGTCTCTCTTTAGAAACTTTGTTTGTTTTATATATGTAAGTTCATTGTTACTGTCTTCAGACACACCAGAAGAGAAAATCAGATCCCATTGCAGATGGTTGTGAGCCGCCACTATGTGGTTTCTGGGAATTGAACTCAGGACCTCTGGAAGAGCAGTCAGTGCTCTTAACCGCTGAGCCATCTCTCTAGCCCCAGAAACCTTGTTTTTCATTCATTTATTTTTAAAGAATTTTGTAGGTGTATAATACATATTTTCCCACTTTAAGTGTGCAATTCAAAGATTTTCAGTAAATTTATAGAGTAGTGCAACTGCCATTATAATCTTGTTTTAAAACATTTTTTAATGCTCACCTCAAATTTTCTCTGAAGCCACACAAAGTCCCAGCATGAAGGGGAGAAAGAAGTAATCCCTCATGGATGACGTACTAACAGTAGCCCAGCAGCAGAAGTCCACGGGCAGCACACGTTGGAGAGGACTTCTGCAAAGTGCGCTCTCACTTCTCGCTCTTAGGAACTTTCTGCTCCCCTTCCCCAATAGCCTCTGAGTCACACAGGGAAGGGGTGTGGTATAGATGTCTCTTTCAGGGCTAAGCACGCCACAGTTGCTCATCTTCTGCACTCTGATGAGATGCAGGTCTCAATATAAGTTCAACCTGCTGCAGAATGAAGGCTCTCTGTTGAGGATTGAGGGCTGCACTAATGTACGGACATGGAGACAACTATTCAGGAAGTAGTTTGATACTATGTCCATTTAGTAAATAATCATAATCAGTTCTTCTGTGTGAATTATAACTTCCCCATCCATGGGTCCTTGACCAGGTTACAGTGCCAGGCATAAGTTTTGTCTTACATAGTAGACCTTTAATCAAGTCAGAAAGCTATCGGTTCCTCCATACAATTTATGTCACTAGTGTGCCAGTTGGCATGCCTTGCCAGGCCTGATGCTTTTGTAGTTAGCAGGGTTTACAACTGGGTAAGTCTGTTGATGACCTTTCTCTCTCAATAGCTTTCATAGCACCTTCCAGCACTATGAATGCTCTCCAGAGGGCAAATTTCTAGATCAAGACCAGCTCTATGTCTTATGGTCCAAATATCTACTTTCTTCAACAGTACAGTCTTACAATCTGGTTCTGGTAGATACCCAAGTGCAAGTATAAGTGCTAAAACATAGACTTTAAAAATATAAATCCCAATAGGTAAGTAGTAAATAAGTTTCTTTTTTCTTTCTTTTTTTTTGTTTTGTTTTTTTTTGAGACAGGGTTTCTCTGTATAGCTCTGGCTGACCTGGATAAACTAGCAACATATTTTTTGTTTGTTTGTTTGTTTTTGTTTTTGGAGACAGGGTTTCTCTGTATAGCCATGGCTGTCCTAGAACTCACTTTGTAAACCAGGCTGGCCTCAAACTCAGAAATCTGCTTGCCTCTGCCTCCCAAGTACTGGGACTAAAGGTGTGTGCCACCACGCCCAGCTTTAACTAGCAAAATATTTAACTTGTTACTATTCTTATCTGTAAACTAGAAATGGTAGCACTGGCACCTGCCTTGTAGATTTGTGAGAGTTAGTAAAATGCATATATATTAAAGATTCTTTGGATTAATGACAAGTAACTATGGTTACTGCTATTATTATTGGCTTCATCTTTTTACTTTTGAATGGAAATGATTATATAGATTTTAAAATGATATACATAATTTATTGAACAATTGATTCAGTAGCTTGATTTATCAATTTGAAAGTAATAGAGAAGTGTGTCAATAGCATAATCTGGCAATTATACAACTATGTTTTTCTGGGTGGGGTGATGGATCAGAGGTTAAGAGCACTGACTGCTCTTCCAGAGGACCTGAGTTCAATTCCCAGCAACCACATGGTGGTTCACAACCATCTGTAATGGGATCTGATGCCCTCTTTTGGTGGTTCTGAGACAGCTACTGTGCACTTATATAAATAAAATAAGTGAATCTTTAAAAAAATATATTTTTCATAATTATAATGTTACTATTTATTTTTAAGGATAGCTTAGAAAGCCTTTAATGCAAATATAATTTAGACATTTTATTATTTTTAAAAATTTTACTTTAGATAATCTTACTCTCACATAGTAACTATAAAAGTAAAATATATGGCTTCTATGTGTATTATATGCTTCTTATCCTAATGTTAACATTTTAAATAACTAGGTAGTTAACAAAAACAGGATACTGATATTTATGCAATTAACTTTGCTATCCTATTTAAGGAATCACTGTGACTGTGAAAGATGGCTCAGTTGGTAATGTGCTTGCTGCACAAGTGTGAGGACCTGAGTGTGGACCTCTAGTCCCTATGCAACAGTTAACTGTGGTGATGTGCGCTTGGCATCCCAGCAATAGAAAGGTAGAGACAGGATCCAAGGTGCTTACTGACTAACAAGTCTAGCAGAATTGGGAAGCTTCAGGTTCAGTGAGAAACTCCATCTCAAAATAGGTGGATAGCAATTTAAGAAGACATCTGACACTGACTCTGGCTTAAACACACACACACACACACACCCCACAAAACATTTTTCAACAGACAGCACCAATTTTCCTATCCTATTAAATATCCTATTATTGAATGTATTTAATACACATTTCAGAAAACATCATTGCATATCATACCTCTTTAATCTTCTTTAATTGTGACCTTCACATTTTTAACATATACAAGTTACTTAAAGGTATCACCATTATTTTTATTAGATTTTTTTTGAGAATTTTGTGCAATGCATTTTCAAGTTTACACTCTCTTCCTCTTTTCTTTCTAGATCCAAAACCCTTTTTTCCCACCCAACTTTGTGTCTAAAAAACAAAACCCCAAAACCAAAACCAAACAAACAACCCCCCATAAACCTGATTAATTCTTATTGTGCACTTGTTTGAGAACTTTATAATAAGACTCGGGCTGTGAGATTTGGTCATAAATATCATGGAGGTGATGTTTTCTTTGCTATGCCTTTTATCACTTGACACAAAAACCTCTTGTTTTTGGTGCTGCTAACAGAACGAACAAAGGAAATAAGGAAAAGAAAGGGGACATGACTGCTCCTAGGCATGGTGGAAGAGAAAGTTTGTTATAGACATGTGGGAGAGCACAGCCAGAGGCATGGATCTCTGGGAGAATCCTGAATGAACAGGGTCCTGAACTGGGCCATTGCGGGGTAAGGGTATGAGGAGAGAAGAAGTAGGAGCAGCATCCAGGATGCCCAACAGGACAAAGATGACTGGTAACCAAATGGTTGGATTATATTGAGAAAAGCAGTCCAGCTCCCTGGGCTGGAGAATTCAGGGTAGGAGGCCTTTAGCCAGCCATACCCATAACAGGTAGGGACTATAGGATGCATGGAGGACCTGGCCACCGTATCTGCTTTGATGTGTTAAATAGGCATCTCAGTCAGGGTTGAAACCTAACATTAACCTCTATGATGAAGGTGTTCCAACTATCAAATAAACAAGCGAAACCAACCAGCCAACCAAACCAAAGAAACAACACAAGAAAATAAAAAAAATGTTTCTTTTTGTAATAAAATCCTGGTAGAGATGCATATGTACTTTGTTCAAGCTTTAGCATCGTCAGGGTGAATATTTCCTGTAGTATTCTAGTGTTTACTGCATCATAATGATTTTTCTATTTCTTTTATTTCCATCTTTAAAATATAGGATGTAGGCCAGAAATTCTAGCTTCTTGAGAGGCTGCGATAGCACATTTAAAACCTGCCTTTGCTACAGAGTGAGTTCAAACAAGCTGGGCAGCTTAGTGGGGTTTATCTTTCAAAAAAAAGGGGAGGGGGCAATGACTGTAGTTCAGTGGCTGTGGTTGACTGTTTACCCAACACTGGGACATTGCTGTCAGTCCTTTTCCCAGGTTCATGATTTTTGCATTTGTTTTTGCCCCATGGAGGTTAACTAGGGACAACTATGTGTCCACTGAATTGTAAGTATCCATTAGTGCCTGGTGGGATCATTAGTGGAAACATAACTGATGGCAACGACACTCCTCTCTCTGTATCTATCAATATCAGGTAGTCCAGAACTGAGAAGTACAACCCTGAAATCCTACTCCATCAATACCTGACTGTTGATTGGTCCATTCTTATGTGCACCTAGTAAACATTCTTAGCTTTGTGAGTTCATGATTGCAATGGCTGTGTCTTGCCCAGGAGATGACATTTCTCAGCCTTTTACCCTGTATTCTGACTCTTTCATTTTTCTTTTTTTTTTTTCTGCTTTATATTTCAACAATATTACTTGACTCTTAGAGGGAATAATGTATAAATTATACAGCATGTAAAGTAAATTTTATTTTTTGAATTGGTTACAAGTCAGGAGTTTTTCATATGATTTTTCTTACCACTTTCATTTTGGTTTACCTTCTCCCATCTTATGACCCCTTTCTCCTCTACTTCCCCCCTGTTTAAAGATCTCTACTTCTTTTCTACTTTCATAGTATCCTGTTCCACTCTCTCCATTCCTTAAGAAATCTTCCCTCCAACAGCCTCTTTCTAGTTTCCTGCAGGTCCACATTGAACAAGCAAAATTAGGAATTTGAAGTTAGGACCCATATATGAAAGAGAACATGCTGCATTTGTTTTATTTTGATTGGATTACCTACTTCAATATATTTTTTTTCAGTCTTAGCCATTTGTCTGCAAATTTCATAATTTCAATTTCTTATAACTGAATAAATTTTAATTGTATATATTTACCACATTCATTATCTACTCCTTGAGTTATTAGCATTTAGGGTGATTCTACTTTCTAGTTGTAATGAAAAGAACATCATCGAACATGGTTGAGCATACATCATTGTAGTTGGATTTAGTGTCCTTTGGCTATTTTTCCAGGAGTAGACTATCTGACCTGAATGGTGGCTCTATCTCTGGATTTTTAAAGATCTCCACAATGATTCCTACAGTGGCTATACCAGTTTGAACGTCTAATAGTGAATATGGGTTGCTCTTTCCTTACATCCTCACCAACATTTATTATTTGTTTCCTTTCTTTTTGGTTTGTTTGTTTTTATGGGACATAGTCTCCTTCTGTAGCCTTGACTGGCCCTAAACCCCTTATGTAGACCAGAACGGCCTCAAACTCACAGAAATCCTGTTTTGTTTCACAAATGTTGAGATTAAAGTCATGTACCATCATGCCTAACAAATATCTGAGTTCTTGAGTCTGGGATGAAATGGAATTTCAAAGTTATTTTTGTTTACGTTTCCTTGATGGTTAATGATGTTGAACATCTTTGAAGTTTATTTATTTACTTATTTATTTATTAAATAGAAAGCAGAAAAAGTGATTTGATCAATGTGGGCACACTGGGAAAAAAATACTAAGAGATTTCAGGGAAAACACTAAATCTGCAGGGTCCTGCAATGAGATTGAAATTGAAGTGGCAGGCCTAGAAAGTGCATATCAAAATGGTACCATTCAAGTTGTAGTTCCGCCTCCCAGTGACTCATCATTGTATGGATTTTACTGTGGGAATCGCTTTCCAACAGACAACATCTTCCTCAGGCTGGGCTTTTTCTTTCTCTCAGCATGAGGTTCTTGGGAAAAATTCCATTTATTTGGGGTCAATTGTTTCAGTAGTCTGATAATTAATTGCAAGATACTTCATTTCTGCCAGGCCTGTTACAATTCCTCATTTTTTTTAAACACCCCAATCTTGAGATGGAATAAGTCTTTTTGTAACAATATAATAAAGAGAATGCCTATAAGAACCAAGGTTAGAACACATTTAGTACCATTTAACCATGCATAAGAAGTGCTTGTCAAAATCTCTTGGTTTTAGTTACTGTTGCAAGGACTGACACAGTTGTTGGATTGAGTCAGGGCCTTATCTTGAAACTTAGCTATACTCAAAAGTACCCTCCTCCCTTTTCAGTTTTCCAATCAGTGATATCTAGTTTAGAGGTAAACAAAGTGATGAATCAGAGAAGGATTTGACAGAATGAATCAGATAAGATATGTCCAATTCTCAAGTGACTTCTTTTGTGATTGGGTTACCTCACTAAGGATGATATCCTCCAGATATATCCATTTGCCTAAGAATTTCATAAATTCATTGTTTTTAATAGCTGGGTAGTACTCCATTGTGTAAATGTACCACATTTTTCTGTATCCATTCCTCTGTTGAGGGACATCTGGGTTCTTTCCAGCTTCTGGCTATTATAAACAGGGCTGCTATGAACATAGTGGAGCATGTGTTCTTATTACCAGTTGGAACATCTTCTGGGTATATGCCCAGTTAGTGAGGTAACCAAATCACAAAAAAGTCACTTGATATGTACTCACTGATAAGTGGATATTAGCCAAGAAACTTAGAATACCCAAGATACAATTTGCAAAACACAAGAAAATCAAGAAGAATGAAGACCAATGTATGGATACTTCATTCCATCTTAGAATAGAGAACAAAACACCCATGGAAGGAGTTACAGAGACAAAGATTGGAGCTAAGAAGAAAGGATGGACCATCCAGAGACTACCCCACCTGGGGATCCATCCCATAATCAGCCACCAAACCCAGACACTGTTGCATATGCCAGCAAGATTTTGCCGAAAGGACCCTGATATAACTATCTCGAATGAGGCTATGCCAGTGCCTGGCAAATACGGAAGTGGATGTTCATTATCATCTGTAGGATGGAACACAGGGCCCCCCATGGAGGAGCTAGAGAAATTACCCAAGGAGCTGAGGGGGTCTACAACCCTTTAGGTAGAACAACAATATGAACTAACCAGTACCCCCAGAGCTTGTGTCTCTAGATGCATATGTAGCAGAAGATAGCCTAGTCTGCCATCATTGTGAAGAGAGGCCCCTTTTTCTTACAAACTTTATATGCCCCAGTACAGGGGAACACCAGGGTCAAGAAGAGGGAGTGGGCGGGTAGGGGAGCAGGGTGGTGGGAGGGTATAGGGAATTTTTGGGATAGCATTTGAAATGTAAATAATGAAAATATCTAGTAAGAAAAAGTTTAGAAAAAAAGAGATATGTCCAATTCTCAAGAGGACAGGAAATAGAGGCTACTCAAAGAACGGTGAGGGAGAGTGTGGAGCAGTTAAATTCCATGCAGTTCAGTTTGATTGCAGCTGTGCTCAGTTCATTTGAGTAGAGTTAAAGCAGTTCAGTTCCTGGAGCCTGGAGGCAGTCTTTCCTAGCAGAGCAATTCAGTCAGATGCTGTGAGAAACTAATTTGAATCAAACAGCTTGGAGAGAAGTTTGAGCCTGAGTTGAACCAGCCAGCCAGAGTTCAGAAAGAACTAGAAAGAGTGAGTTTATTCAGCAGTAAGTCTCGAAGGTTGAAATATTCTAGGCCTAGTTTAGCAGACAAAAACTGGAAGCTGAACCCTTCAAGGTCCAGGCTTGGAGAAGATTAGATTGTACAGAGGCTAGAAGATTCCAGGCCTAGGCCTAGGGATTGTTAGACAGAAGTGCTCTAGGCTCAGCCCAAGCCATGTATGCACACAGTTTAATTCCAGCTCTCATCTCATCTCTTCATCTGAAATAAAAAGAGACATACATTTACATTTACAGGTGTACCTGAAGCTTATTCTGCTTGTCCTGTGGGTAATAGGCCAGCATCTTAGGAATGTTATCCAGATTCTTTGTCAAAGGCTTTGCATAAGCACAAATGTCACATAATAGAGAATACTGAGCTATAAGGTTTAAAAAAAACATAGCCAACAAGAGTTAAACTGCTTTGAAAGTTAAGTAATTTTATACAGATTTACAGATATCTAAAACATAGCAATGTTCAGATGGCTTACACCATTTAAGAGGCATCTTATTCATAAAGCCAGAAATAGTTAGCTTCATGACACAGATATAGCTTATATGAAAGTTATATAAAAAGCAAAATTTAGAATCTTTAATTTAGTAAAATGAGTCTATAACATTGACAATTTTTTAAATGTTAAATAATTTTTTTATAAAGATTTATTTATTTATTTTATGTATGTGAGTATACTGTCAGTGTCTTCGGACATACCAGAAAAAGGCATCAGGTCCTACTACAGCATGGTTGTGAGCCACCATGTGGTTGTTCAGAATTGAACTCAGGACCTCTGGAAGAGCAGACAGTGCTCTTAACTGCTGAGCTATCTCTTCAGGTCCCTAACATTGACAATTTTAATTTTAAATCTCTTTCAAATTTATAGAATAGTGCTGATTATTATAAATAGATTATGTACAACTGTATTATTTTGTCAGAGTAAAAAGACATATGTCCAGGTTTTAATTAAAAGAATTGACCATAATGACATATTTTTGATACTTTTAAAGACTGTAGTCACAAAGAGGTCATCATTGAACCATATATGTAATGTAACCTTTATAAAGAGGCAAGGAGGATATCTAAAGCTTGTCATCATCCTCTTTTATTTTTTTCAATGGCCTTGTAAAGCACTCTACTATGTGTAGATACTTTACATTATTCATTCGTATATTGATGGGTATTTAGGCTGATTCCACATCTTGGTTGTTGCAGAAAGTACTGTGATTACATATGTGATAGTTTTCATTGTCAACAGAATCCAGAATAATCTGGGAAGAGAATCTCAATGTATTTTCTGTATCAGGTTGCCCTGAAGGCATGATTGTAAGGATATTGCCTTGATTATCTTGAGCTGTGAAGACCCAGTCTGTGAGTTACTCCATTCTCTGGCAGGAGATCCTAGACTGTCTAAAGGTAGAGAGGGGACATAATGTGAATAAGCATGCACACATTCCTCTTTTTTCTGCCTTGGACTGTGGCTGTGTTGTGATGAGCTGTTTCAATTTAATGTCTTGACTTCCAAGTACTGATTAAGTGTAACTTAGAATTGTAAGCCGAATGAATCCTTTCTTCCTCAAAGTTGCTCTTGTCAGAGTACTTTATCAGCAACAAAAAGGAAATTAGGGCAACATGTGTTATCTCAAACCACTGATTTTCCTTAAATTTTGTTTTTCAGACAAGATAGATAAGAGACCAGTTAATAGATATATTCACTATATGACTTTCCCCGTGAGTTTATTACGTTTTTCATAAAAATGGGTTCTTATCTATTGTTTGTTGTAGTAAAGTATTTTTCACATATAATGCTTTCATTTATATCACTCCTTAGGAAGAGATACTTATTTGAGCTACTTAATAAATTTTGTGTCATTATAATTATATTTAAGAGGATGGCCAGTTCAGGGTCCATGTCTCCCATTACTAGGAGTCTTCACTACTGTCATTCTAGTAGACTCCGTGGAGTTCCTAAAGGTACAAAACTGCCGACCTACAGTTTGCCCCACCAGCAGGATGTGCTGGTACTGGAGCCTAGCAAAATCGTCATCAGAGAGACAAGAGAATCTTCAGCCATCAACTGTTGGGAACAGATGCAGAGTCCCACAGCCAAATATTAGCCTGAGCTTGGGGAGTCCTGTGGAGGAGGAAGAGGAAGGATGAGAGGAGCCAGAGAGTCAAGGATACCATGAGAGCAAGGCCCACAGATCCAGATGCACTGGAATTCAAGTGGGCTCACAGAGATCAGTGAGCCTGTATAGGTCTGACCTAGGTCTTCTGCGTAGATGTTATGGTTGTGTAGCTCTGTAGTGGTGTGGGATTCCTAACAGTGCGAGTTGCTGCTGTTTCTGACCCCTTTTCCTGCCTTTGGGACCATTTCCTCCTACTGGGTTGCTTCTTCCAGCTTCGATGTGAGAATATATGTCTGATCTTATTGTAGTTATACCATATTTAGTCGATGATCCTGGGAGGCTTGTTCTTTTCTGAGGGGAGGTTGTCAGGGAGTGGATCTGGGGGAACAGGGGAGATTATGGGGGAGTGGATCTAGGGAAAAGGGAGTTTGTGGGTGAGAGACTTGGGGAGGAGAGGGAGGGAAACTGCAGTTGAAATGTAATATATGAGAAAAGAATAAATAAAAAGGAAAACAACAACAAGCAAGCAACAATAACAACAAACAAATCTATTCATCCAACCAACCAAATGATGTACTTGAAGATCCTGAAAGGGAAAATCCTGAAAAAAAGTATAATTGTTAAGTTTTCCTAAATGATGTTACTTCATTAAAGCATGGTGGCCTGAAATAAAACTTAGGTTAATTATTCCTTTTCTGTTGTGTGGTTTGACAAATAAGTAGTTCTTTTGAGCTAAGATTAGGAGTAATCTACTTGAAAGCAAGTCCTTTAGTAGCAGGTATGTAGCAATGGGTTTCTCTTTTATTATGGTGTGGTGACTATGCCAGTCCTCATGCTAAATATCAGTTTAAATGCTGTCAGAAAGAGAGATAGCATCAGCTTACAGCTGGACTAAGTAGATGTTGCTGTAATAGTAGTGCTAGTCAGTAAGGAACTGGAGTCATCAGTAAAAACCATTTAGGTAATACAGGTTAACAGGTTGCTTGCTAAATCTTGATGAAAAAGAAATGGTGAACTTCCCTCCAGCCTCCAATAAAAATTCTAATTATACAGTATTTCCTAAATACATTTTGTTCCAGGTTAGGATGTTGCTTTTAAAAGGATGTATTATTTAAAAAGTTAGTTTTTGTAAGCTATAATTTTATCAGATCATTTTTATGATTAAAATATATTATAGTGTTTCTATTTTCTTAAGGCTCCTTATCTCTCTTAACAGTGTAATTCAGGGCTGTAATTCATTAGCCAACATTCTCTGCACAAAGAAACTTGTAGTCTGAGAGTTGCAATAGTATATGGTTAGGAAGATAAAAATTAAAAGGAAACTCTTAAACACACTTAATAAAATAATAGTATTAGATTCACCCTGGAGCCTGTAAGCTCTAAAACTATGGATTTTTGGCCAGATTTAAAGTCCCAGGGATGTGCTTCTTCTCGTGGAATAGGTCTTAAATCCAAGCAGAAAGTGGTTGGTTACTTCTGTAACATTGGTGCCACTACTGAATTCATGGGCATACCTTGCGAAGCCAGTCATTACTGTGGCCTGAGAGAGGTTCACAACTGGATAACTTTTTGCCCTAGGGGCCCACATAGCATCTTCCGCTACTATGAAAACTAGTAAACAGAGAAGGGGCTTCTTGGTTAGTAGAGTTTAGATTTCT
The DNA here is from genome assembly GCA_902729485.2 of Mus minutoides. Taxonomy (NCBI): domain Eukaryota; kingdom Metazoa; phylum Chordata; class Mammalia; order Rodentia; family Muridae; genus Mus; species Mus minutoides. The sequence continues at coordinate 2,619,423 of LR749517.1, read as the reverse complement.
CCATGTCCTATGATGAGAATGCATGTGTCTTCAGAAGAAGACCTTACCACTAGGCAACCAAGAGCAATGAGCAGCATTTGTCATGTTTTGCTGGGCCTTTGGGACATTTCCTACCTAACTCAAGGTGAAGGACTCTCACACCTGGCACTGGGCTTTTTAACTAACACTAAGCTTTCTTGAAAAATCTATTTGAAAAACCTATTCATATAAACAGATTAATACATTACATGTAAGTTCACACACACACACACACACACACACACACACACAATATATTTAATTGAAGTTATTCTAGACAGGGTATAGGTATAGGTTGCCAAATGTTTTCTCTTAAAAAATATTTCTGAATATATGGAAAACTACTTGCAAAAACCCCTGGTAGAATGAAATTTTGAGTAATCATCTGCATGTGAGTGGTTCATACAATTTAATGAGTCTGAAATTCAATAAATTAGCCAGGCATGGTGGTGCACGCCTTTAATCCCAACACTTGGGAGGCAGAGGCAGGCGGATTTCTGAGTTCGAGGCCAGCCTGGTCTACAAAGTGAGTTCCAGGAAAGCCAGGGCTACACAGAGAAACCCTGTCTCAAAAAACAAAAAACAAAACAAAAACAATAACAAAAACAAACAAACAAAAAAGAAATTCAATAAATTAACTCATTAATTACTTTTATGATAATATTTTATTAAACAACAATCTGCCTAAAAAAAAAGAGGCTTCAATATTGCTCTTCAAAAAAAGGAAGCAAAATTGAATTTATTTTTGAAGACATTCTGGAGACCATTTAGATCCTAATTGAGATTTTAGTAAAGTCACAGTAAAATGAGAAGCAGTGAGCTCTTCATTTACCCAATGCCTCCAATAGCAACTGATGAGAGACCACAACTCTGAAGTAATACTAAACAACCAGAAGCAACTGTGTATTGGAAGGAACTGTCTTTCATTTTGAAAGGGTGAATGGTTATGCTATGTTCTCTTATTAATGACCTGTTAGGCCAGGTCAGAATACCTTAATTTCTAATATTTTTTCCTTCTTAATTTTATATGCTTTTACATACTCTCAAAACCCCCAAAATGAAGAGGTTTAGTAGGAATTTTATCAAGATTTACAATTATAAGACAGCCGCAGTAGCACACGCCTTTAAAGCAGCACTCGAGAGGTCGAGGCAGGAGGATCTTTGTGATTTCATGGCCAACCTGGCCTATAGAGAGTTTCAGGACAGCCAGGGCTACATAAATAGACCCTATCTCAAACAACAACAAAGAATTAGAGATAAAGTAGTAATATTTTTCATATTATAAACAACTTACAGTAATATTTTAGTATAATATAGTGAAGTGAAAAACTTAAAAAGAATAACTTGTCAGAAAGAAATGTGATTTTTATTAGTCTCAACTTGTTTTCATCCATTTTAATATAGGCTAGTGGTATTAATTTGGCTTTTTAACTTTGTATTTCTTTTTAAAAATTATTATAATGGCTTAAATTATGTGAATTATGATCTAAGAGTTCACCTTCGGTTATATTGAATAAGATATGTACAAGAAAACACCATATATTGTTTGGACTATCACATTTTCAAAAAAGTATGATTTTTAAAAAGCAATATTGTCAAAGAATATGTTGATTGAATGCTGTCAGAAACTGTGTAAAGTAACTTAAGTCCAAGAGCCAGTCAAAGTAATAAGCACCGAGCAGTTTTGTGTATACACATGCTTTGTGTATGTGTTTAGAAGTTTCAATATAGTTTATGTTCCCCTTTAAGGATCTGTTTTACGTTAACCCTTCTAATGTTAGTAAGCATCTACATGAGGATGAAGGACAGGAAATAGACCAGGAAAAAAGTCACAGTGTGCTTTAGTTTGCATATGATACTCCACCTTAAAATCAATTATGCTATTAAGTACTGGAAAAAATAAAATTCTACAAATATAGGAAATTCAGCTCTTACACCAAAGATTTATACATTCTAGTATGAGTTAATTTTTTGGTGCAAGCTTGTGCTGTGTTTTGGTTTATTTACAATATTCAACTAAGTAGATAGGTTTATTGAGCTCTCATAAGCATGAGCTCCAGAATCAGATTCAAGATGCATAAAAGTCAAGTAAGGCTATAAGTTGTAGTGCCAATTTAGTGTACTTAGTTTAGACTAGGAGGAGTGATTGCATTTAAGACTGGGCAGATTTAATTATGATATTCTTCATGCTGAGTACCTCAAATTTGTTTGATAATGCTTTTAAACAATTGATTCAGAGGTCTAAAAATAAAAGAACACAAATTTTTCTTTGTTCCTTGTTTTTTCTAGTTTGACTTACAGATTACAGATAAATGGAAGACACTTTAATGTTTTGAAGCAGAAAAACATTATTATTCTCAGCAATATGAAAGTATTCACAATAACACATTAGAAATAAAATTTCTTCCTTCTTACCCCATTGTTCGATTAGAAAGAACTATGTGTGAATCAAAAGATATTTAAGAAAATGTTTTAAAATGTCCATATTAGTAAATTTATAGTTTGTAATAAGCACTAGTGAATTATTTTAAAACTTTAATTGACAAATGATTCATCCATTGCTTGTAAATTAAATTAACTGCTTTAAAATTTAGCACCACCAATACCAAAGATATTTTTAAAGTTGAAGTATTTTTAAAATGGAAAACAATTTCTATACAGTCTGTTCAATTCATGATTTCTCCTCTCATTTCTCTCTGCAGTTCTTCCTACCTCCTCACCCAGATAACTCCATGAAGTCTTTATCTCTCTCTCTCTAGAAACACACACACACACACACACACACACACACACACACACACACACACACTCACACACACACACCAGGAAAATAAAACAAACCAACCTGAATAAAATAAAAGAAAGCATAAAAGAAACAAAAACATCAACAAAATACTAGACCAGTTTCCATACAAAGCGTACAAACTCAAAATCTGAAACTGAAGCAAGAGATCGGTAAGGTAAAACAAGCAGAAAACCTCAAACAAAACATTGCGAGACAAAAACATCTCCAAAACTACCAGTGAACTCATTTTGCTTTGGCCATTACTGCTGGGCCTGGGCCTGCTCTTAAATGTGGCTTATACACTTGGTGGGGCCCCACTGGAGAAAACTAGTTTTTCCTTTGCAAACAGATGAAAATTGGAGATAGCTTCTGGGTTAGAGAGGGGGGCTTATGTCCACTTCTCCTCTCAGAGGTAGGGCCCTGTCTGTATGTATTGGATCTGTGCAGGTCTCTGTCAGTTCATGTGTGTGTTAGTCCTGTTGTACTTAGAAGATACTGTTTCCTGGGTGTCTCCCATTCCTTCTGGCTTTTATAATTTTTCTACTTCCTTATTACTCAACTTCCTGAAGGAGTTTGCTGAAGACATTCCATTTAGGACTAAGTGTTCCAAGGTCTCTGCTTCTCAGCACATTGTCCAGTTGTGGGGCTCTGTATTAGTTCTTATATCCTGTGAGATGAAGCTTCTCTGGTGATGACTGAATCAAACACTGACCTGTAGGGGTAGCAGAATGTCATTAGGAATCTTTTTTTTTTTTTTTTTTTTTTTTAAATTTTGAGTCAGAGTTTCTCTGTGTAGCCATGGTTATCCTGGAACTCACTCTGTAGACCAGGGTGTCCATGAACACAGAGATCTGCCTGCCTCTGGCATGCTCCACCACCACCCACTGAGGAGTTATTTTACTACTATAATTTCTTTAGCAGAAGAATAGTGTTTGGTTTTAGATGTCCATGGCCTATCTAGCCTCAGATTCTTAGCTAACTCCATGAATCAACTTCATGGAGTGGGTCTTAAAACTGATCAGATAATGACTGGTTACTTTAACATCTTATGTGCCACTATGGTGCTGATTTTTCAGCAGGCAGGTCACCATTGCAGATCAAAGGGTCCATAGCTGTGTTTTTGTTTACCTATCTTCTCTGGTAGCATGAGGAGTATGTTCCAGTACCATGAACTCTAGTCAGTAATGGTGAAGGATTTAGTTAGGCACCAGCATGGCTTCTCTGAGTTCAGTGTAATATTTGAAGAGTTGTTTTCAGCAATAGGGGCTTACCATAATTTTTTTGAAAGCAATGAATAGTTGTGGCAATAACTGCACTGTTTGGATGTTTTCTGGGGTCCCTCTGGTCAATAGCTCAGCTCTTATAGGTCAGTAACCTCTTTCTGGCAATGGAAGTTTTATGGTGCTTTACCTCCCTTGCCATTTGGTGATTCCATTTAGATTCCATATATACACATATAATTTTTAAAAGAAGCATCTGCTATAATAGGTTTCCACATGACCACTGTAATAGCCATTAGTGTTAGCTGCCCCTTCATGTTATCTCACCCTTATCTCCCTCTTCCCACCCTCTCTCTGTTTAATTCTCTCTTCCAGTCTTCCCCCTGACCCAAAACTAAATATTCTATTTCCTTTACCTTGGATAATCTTCTTTGCCCCTAGTATTTTAGTCTATACCTTATTTTTGTGCTTCTACAGATTGTGGCATGCCTAACAAAGGCTTAAATGATAACAGCTACCATATTTCCCCTTTTGCATATGGGTTATTTGACTCAGAATAATTTTTCATAACCAATACCACAGATATTTTATATTTCATATATAGACAAGAAATCATGAGGAGCTTAGTTACTGAGATATAAAAACATTCATATTCCTTAAAATCCCTCCTTACATGGAGTTTTATCTGTATTGTTTTTTGAATTTTCATTATCTTTGGTAGGAAGAGTTCTATGACAACATACTTTTTAAAAGTTTCTTCATTTATTCATAGCTCTATAATAGGTACTGTTCTTGTGGGATTGTCATATCCTCTATTCTGAGAGATCTTAGAGAAGGCATTTGAAAATCTACCTTTTCTTTTTCGGGAATGATTATGAAAGATGTTCTCAATGACAAATTGCTAACAGAATCTGTTGTGAGAAAACCCTCTCATACTAGAGAAATCAAACTTCTCATATTTAACTTTTAAATGAGGCCATTGGTCAGATATTCTTCTAACTACACAGGTAGCATGCTCATTGTGTTTAATAGTGTCACAATTCTGCACACACTTGAACATATTAATTTCTGGTGTTTCAATCTACCAAACCAATTATGAAGGGATATATTTATTTCTATGTCCAAATTGCAAGAGGTTAACCCAAAGAACTTGAAGCATTAAATGATAATCAAGGGAACATGTCCAAGCCAATATCCAAGTTACATTGTATGCATGTAAGCCTAGCAACAAATGCAACCTTGTATGTTATGCTTTAATCAGAACGTTTAATGTAAAATGATTCATGTGTTTTAAGTAGTAGGAATGGTTGCCCCCATTTGAAGTTAAATTCAAAGTCAGGTTAGAATTTATAAATTCATTTCTAGTGACAGACTGCTATCAGATGCTGGAAGCCTGGCAAGATGAAGTAGCGTGTTTTTTTTTTTTTGGGGGGGGCTATATTTTCTTACAGAATAAAAGAGAGATAGGTTGTCTTAGATAAAAATTAAAAAACAACATGTACTTTCTGAAATGTTTAGTTTTCTCTTTAAAATATTGTTTTTCCTATAGGTTTAGCTTTCAAAAATTGAATGTAGGAGGTTTCTTTTTCTGATTTTTATGAATTATAATTCTTACTGTCGTTCAGTTGTCACATAGATCTGCGAGTTGGGAGAAGGAGGTGAGTGTGGACCACCTTTTCATTGGCAATGCTTGCTGACCATCATAGTGCTAACACTGCTCAGCAGCGTGCTGGCTGCTCTGCAAAAGCTCCGTCAGAGTTCTTTGCCACTAGTGTAGCACACGCACACATGATTGTATTTCTGCCTCTACACTCTGTGAAATAATCAGTACAGGCTGTTTTATCTTCAGAAAAATAATGGTAAATTCAGGCTGAGTTATCTGACCATGATCTAACAAGTTAGTGGTAAAGAATTCCTTACGATGTCTTGACTCTGAATTCGGTTAACTTTCTGCTGCTGCTCTGAATAGATGAATTAACACATTTTCCCTAGTTGAGCATGAAACTATCCTTTTCAAAGACAGCTATCTCACATTATCATTTGCTCAATAACTTACTGATTATTAAAATATTTCTGGAAATACACAGTGTATATTCCTGTGTCCTAAGAATTTGGTTTAGTGGATTCTAGTTTCATGTAGAAGCGAGGTGATTCCTTGTTCTGAACTATGAAAAAGTTAATGTGATATTTATTGGGGTACTGTTATTACTACAACTTCAATAATTGATAATTATTATAAAATTATCTTTAAAAGTAAGAATTTTCTCTAACATTTAGGATATATATGTATGCATATATATTTCTATATCATATACCAATACCTATATATCATAGAGATTAAAATTTGTTGATGATCACCATGAATATGGCCTTCTCTCCAGTCCCCTGAATTAATCTCTGTCATGGATTTGGTGAATAAGCTTCCATAACTCACAAGCACTCATAGATAACACATAATGTAAATGACAGTATACTACTATTTTTTAACTTAAGTAGTACATTTCAGAGGTTTATTCATGTTTGTTTTTGACCTACCTTACTTTTCAGCTGCATATCTATTTCATGAATGAGCATTTAAATAAGTTGCTTTTGATTATTTTATTTTTAAAAATAGTGCTGCCATGAAAAAAGTCTATGTATTCTCTAGAGTGGATACTGATATGCATAATTGAATAAAAAATCTTCACTAGGTATTTAGAAAATTGACCTCTAGATTATCTAGGTCAATTTTTATATAGTCTTTTATTTTTTTCTACCATATACCTTTCCAGAGAATGATGATACTAACAATTGCATTTTTTAACCTAACAGATTGAAAAACAGTTATGTGACTGTTTATGAATCTATATTTCCTTACAGTATAACTCCAAGTGTTTTGGCTATATTTTCCTGAGGATTTCTTGTTAGTTATTTTGTATAAATAGAAAATACTTTATTAATTATATGTTATATTTTCAGGTTTATTTTACTAATTTTTTAAAAGAAGCTTTTTAGTGTAATTTAGTTTAATTCATTTTTTCAGTTATTACCTTTTTCTTTTATTTTAGTTCATAAAGATATTCTTCTACATAGATAGTAACTTAAATTTAGAAGCATTATAAAACCTTAAGTAGACCTGTTTTAGGTAGTACTTGAAAACAGTTAATAGATTTTTTTGTTCAATTTCATAACTATATTCCATATGAATAACCTTTTTAAGATGAGAAAGTCTGTACCTCCCTGCTCCCTCCTGTCTATGCCTTTGCACTCCCAGCAATTCCCTGTACACTTTTTTATCACACTGAATCAAATCCCCTCTCAGTTTCATGTTCCCCTTGAGTCTATTTGGTGCTACTAACTATGCGTGTAGTTATAGGGTCATCTGCTGAAGTATGAGTAACCTGTTAGGGCTTGTATTCCTGAAGTAAACTGACTCTCCTCCTAGCAAATACCATTTGCCAATGGCCCCTCAGCTGATTCCACGCCTCTTCATGGCAAGCTTTAGGAACACTCCAGGTCAAATGTTGTCAATGTAAAACTGTAGCCTTAACAATTTTAAACATACAACCTTCTTTTCTCACTGCTGTTTACTAGGGATTTTCAAGTTAATATGTTGTTGCTCTAATGCAATGTTACTTTCATAGAAAAGAATGATAAGAATAATGTTTAAGGACAATGTTGATGAAGCAGAATGAATGGGAGTGTCTCTTTTGACTGGATTAAATATAGAAATCATTGTTTTCGAGTGTACCTTGTGGAATTTTACCATATAATATTTTCTTCCAGTATTTTACTCTGAAAATATATGGTTTCACTTTTTGGTAATGTTTACATCTAGATATCTGAGGAATTCATTAATACTTCTAGACATTTACTGGTTCCATTCCTATGTTATAAATTGTATTACTCAATCTGCATGGTTAACACATTTATCAGAAAATTAGGTAGGCAATAAAAGTAACGGAACTTAATCTGTCAGGAGCAAAATATAGTTTTCATTATGAATAAATACTTTGTAATATTATAACTTCCTTTAGGCAATGGAATTTTAGTTCACCTTGTAGTATCTATAATGCAAACATGAAGCTGTCATATCTGATACTTAAGTGTGTTTAAATAACATTTGATTATTATGTATGTATGTATTCATGCATGCATGTGTATGTTCATGGGTATAGGTCAGAGGACAATTGGAACCAACCCAGGTCACCAGGCACAGCAGCATAAAGCATAACTCACCAAGCCACTTTGATAAACCCTTATTCTTTTAAGAATAAAATTGTAGTCTTCCATCACAATATGCTTTATAGATATCATCTATTCAGTAAAGGTTATTTTAAAGTGAATACTGTCAAAGCTCTATAGACTGTTAAGTTTCTATATACTCTTTTTACCTAAGTATTATTAGGCTAAGTAATGTGTACACACTTCAAATCATAGTTTCTTGAAACTCTAAAACAAACAAAGAAATCACCAAGTTTTTTTTTTTTTTTTTTTTTTTTTTGTTATTTATCGCTTGGGCAAATTTTCTTAAATTGATTGTCAGATCTTTTTTAAACAGCAAAACATATTGCTTAGGAATTTATTTTAAAACGTGGCCCAGAGTATCAATATCTTTTTATTTGTTGTTTTGAGCAAGACACACAGGGGGGATTGCAATTTCCTTAAAATTATAATTTGTAAGAACACCCAGAGAAAGCACCACTTCCAGGCGCTCTAACATGCCCAAGATCATAGGATAAGAGGTGAGGAGGACATAACATCTGTCCAAACACCAGGAGTAGCTGAGACCAGCAGGACCCAGGCACACAGGAACTCTGCCAGACCAGTGGCACAGGTTCCTTCTGTCTGGGCCAGTGCCCTGAGCAGACTGCAGCCAGTCCTACAACACCCAGAGGAAGCTCCATTCCCAGGCAATCTAACAAACCCAGGGAAACAGAATCCCAGAAGCTTGGTCACACAGGGTCTCAGGGTCCCAGAGGCAGCTTAACTCCCAGGAGCCTGGACACTTCCAGGATCTCAGGACCCCAGTATCCCAGAATCACAGGATCACAGAGACAGCTTGACTCGGAAGAGTTCTAACACAACTGGGATCACAGGAAGGAGAGGCTCCAGTCAGATATAACCAGGGCAGGTAGCACTAGAGATAACCAGATGGCAGGAGGCAAGCATAAGAACATAAGCAACAGAAATCAAGGTTACTTGGCATCATCAGAACCCAACTCTCCCACCATTGCAAGGCATGGATACACCATCACACTGGAAAAGAAAGATTCAGATCTAAAATCACTTCTCATGATACTAGAGTACTTTAAGGAAGACATAAATAACTCCCTTAAAGAAATACAGGAGAACACAGGTAAACAGCTAGAAGCCCTTAATGAGGAAACACAAAAATCCCTTAAAGAATTACAGGAAAACACAAGCAGGTGGAGGAAATGAACAAAACAATCCAGGATCTAAAAACGAAACTAGAAACAATAAATAATTCACAAAGAGAGACAACCTTGGAGTAAGAAAACCTAGGAAAGAGTCATAGATGCAAGCATCACAAACAGAATATAAGAGATAGAAGAGAGAATCTCAGGTGCAGAAGATACCATGGAAAACATTGACACAACAGTCAAAGAAAATGTAAAAAAGCTCCTAACCCAAAACATCCAGGAAATCTAGGACACAATGAGAAGATGAAACCTAAGGATAATAGGTATAGAAGAGAGTGAAGATTCCCAACTTAAAGGGCCAATAAATATCTTCAACAAAATTATAGAAGAGAACTCCCCTAACCTAAAGAAAGAAATGCCCATGAATATACAAGAAGCCTACAGAACTCCAAATAGTCTGGACCAGAAAAGAAATTCCTCTCATCACATAATAATCAAAACATCAAATGCACTAAACAAAGAAAGAATTTTAAAAGCAGTAAGTGAAAAAGGTCAAGTAACAAATAAAGGCAGGCCTATAAGAATTACAACAGACTTCTCACCAGAAACTATGAAAGCTAGAAGATCCTGGGCTGATGTCATACAGACCCTAAAAGAACACAAATGCCAGCCCAGGCTACTATACCCAGCAAAACTCTCAATTACCATAGATGGAGAAATCAAAATATTCTATGACAAAATCAAATTTATACGATATCTTTCCACAAACCCAGCCTTACAAAGGATAATAGATGAAAAACACCAACAAAAGGAGGGAATCTACACCCTAGAACAAACAAGAAAGTAATTTTTTAAGAAACCCACAAACCATAATTCCACCTCTAACAGCAAAAATAACAGGAAGTGACAATCACTTTTCCTTAATATCTCTTAATATGAAAATTAATATTACCAACATATTCTAATTGATTGAAATTCAAAAGTATGAGGAACAAGATATTTGTTGGCTGTCATCCAGTGGTCTTTCTAATTTGGTAATTGGAGAAATAGGTCCAATATTGTACAGTCCATATATACTTTCTGCTTGTTTGTACGTGACAGGGTCTTGCTGTGTACCACATAATGGTCTTGAAATCATGCTTCTCCTATCTCAGCCTCTCTATTAGTAGGATTGATTTGATGTTTTTAATCTATACTATGGTTTTCAGAATAGCTTATATATTTCAAAATTATTTATACAGCCAAAAGAACCATAGACAATTAATTTGGGAGGTGGCTTGTAAGAGAACAACAAAGAGTAAGACTGAATGTTTTATTTTACTTGATATTTATAATTATTGTATCAATTTTGAAGAAGAGGACCTTATAAGATACTATTTTTCTGAGATGAATGCTTTTCAAAATCATCATAGCCAATGAACCAGAATCTTACTTTCACCTAATAACTCTGTACTTCAATGTCCCTCACATCACCAAAGGATTTTACCTACATAGTAGCTAAGCTAAGAGTTGACAGTTCCCCTGTGCCAAGGATTAAATTGTAGGCACAATTATTTGGATACAGATTTCTGCTGTGGTTAAAGCTATTTGACTTGAGTGTCATGCTCCAAGCAGAACCTTTGTTCATTAAAACAGTTGATGAATGACTTCATGGATAGACCATCTTAATACACACACCATTTCTTAAATGAATGTAACCTGTTCTCTGTGGGCTGAGAATGTTGACAATCACTCTCAGTACATTTAGTCTTGAGCATAATAAGATGTTTAAGTCTTTCACATGCATATTTAAAAGATTGTGGGGGACTAGAGAGAAGGCCCAAAGTCAACTTTTCAGGGGGACTATGATTTGATTCACAGCACCCACATCAGAGCTCACAACTGTTTGTAACTTCAGTTTCAGGGTACCTGACATTCTCTTCTGCTCTCAGTGGCCACTGCATACACTTGTTGCACAGATATATATGCTGATAAAACATTCATACACATAAAAAAATAAAATGTTAAAAATATTAAATTGTTTACCTGAAGTCTTTAAGAAAACAATATACCAGAGGATTTTGTTTTTGTTGTTTTTCCATTCTATCCAGGAATTGAACTAGCAAATGAATCATCAGAAGTAGTTACCTATTGGTTTCCAAGCTGATAACCCGGTTGTTTCTATGTGTGCTAAATTCCTAAGTTTCTGCAGGGAGATCAGTTTTGTTTTGAATCGTATATTGATAAAAAAGAAATGATTGATGAGGGTGGCCATCTTCAATCTGTTTCTCTTTGGTTTCCAAGTGAGAAGAAAGACAGTCATGAACCTTATAGTTTAGGTAGAGCAGATTGTCTTACCTGTCAGCTGTGTGTCCTTGTGGAGGCACCATTAGGTAACACAGTAAATTACTTTTGCAAATTAGATGAAAAACGATAGTATTATGGTAGAAATTCCCAGTACTGCTCTTGTGTAAATGGTACTTAGGGGGATGCAACATATTCTTTCAGAATATAAAATTATATGATCTGTGTGTTATTAAATTGAAGTATTAATAAAAATTGCTTTATCTGTACATTAAAAAAAAAATGTTTGTTTTGTCTTTTCCAGAAGTGCTGATAATGTAATCTTGTAAAAATCTGTGCTGTTTTTTTTTTTTTAAACAGCATTTGGGTATGGTAAAAGACCTTTATATTTTTATAGATTGTAGAGTCCATATATTTTGTAATTGTATGAGATTCCAGTAACAGATTGTTTATAAAATTTGTTTTCTACTTTTTTTCTTGAAATCATTTAATCCCTACCCTGCCTTAGACAAATTAGCTCCTGGGTAAAAGACATACATAACCTTTATATTTACAGTAAGCTTTCAACAACACAAGAGCTGAGCAGATGCCTACCCTCTATGTTATTACACTCTACTTTTCTATAGATAACACTGAGTTATTACCTACAATGTTTTATCTGAGCTGTTCTTAACTCCAATTGGCCAGCCCTCAGGGCCTTGTTTTTTTATTCTAACCCATGGCAGCTTCTCCTTCCTCCTCCTACACCTTCTTACTTTCCTTATGGTTTAATTCTGACCCCAAGCCCAGAAAACCTAAACCCCACCTGATCTGGTTGGAGCAGGTCACTGTGGGTGTGGGCTTAATACTCTCACCCTAGGTGCCTGGAAGTCAGTCTTCCACTAGCAGCCTTTGGATGAAGACACAGAACTCTCAGCTCAGCACTGCCTGCACCATGCCTGCCTGGTTACTGCCATGCTTCCACCTTGATGATAATGGAGTGAACCTCTGAACCTGTAAGCCAGTCCCAATTAAATGTTGTTTTTTATAAGACTTGCCTTCTTCATGGTGTCTGTTCACAGCAGTAAAACTCTAAGACACCACCTATGTTTCTTCTGCCCAACTTTTGGCTGTTGGCATTTTTATTTACCAATCAGAATAACTTGGGGCCAAGATCACTTGAGTCTACATGCAGACTCCAGGTCTTAGGGGCCCACACTTAACATTACAGTAGACAGCAAGACCTAACCTCAGCAATTTTCATTTTAGTTTAATAAAATGCTCCTTCTCTCAGATATAAATTGAATATAATGATAAGAATTATTAGAACTATAAGGTATGATATATACTTTTAACATATATTTATAATATTTGGATAGTTAAAGTATTTTATCATCTATCTTAATTTAATGAGCTTACAATTCTGTATACTGATCATTGTTGATTTTAATTTACATTACCACCTGAAAAACATCTTTTGAAATCATATTTTCTTTAATGTTAAATAACTTAAGTTTAATTGTGAGACTATAACTAAATAGTCTATAATCTCATCAGAAGTTCGAGAAGGAATAAATATTTGAGTATGTAGGAAGTGCAGGAACACTGCTTCTACAATTGAAACAATTGGCAGAAACAGCTGACTGTCTGGATAGTCCCCTATTTTTTATAACATTGGAACATCTATATCAGCCTTCTGTCCCAGATCATCTTAAAGACCTTAAGTGAAATGAAGCAGGAATTATGAAGGACTTGCTTATCCTGTATTGGCAGAGTTTAACAGTCAACCGTCTTGTGTCCATTTGTCCTTTTTGAACAAGATTTTATCTGCAGATAAAATAAAGGCATTTCTTGTACAGTGGTCACAACTAAAGCAACTCCAGTTGGAGGTTTTGATGCTTATCACTTTCTTTGAAGTGGAATGGGAGTACTGTCAGGAGCAGACATGTCTTTAGTCAAAAGATCTTTTAATAATGAAATAACCTTAAATGTTCTATTCTGTGGATCTCTGATGCTTTTGAATATTATCTATCTATATATAGCAGAACTGAATTGTCAAACATTGATTTTTTTTTTTAGCTATTTACTGTTTGAATAACCTTGAAAACATTTTACTGTGATTAAATACATGAGAATATAATATTTTCATGAATAATAAGTTCTCATGAGTTTGACTATCTTATTATTAATGTGTATTATTTAATTATTCTAAATAGCTTGTAATAACAGCTATTAAAAATTGGATCTAAGTATTGTATTCTTAAATGAGTTGTATAGGTATGATGCTTATGTAAGACTAATAAAATTAATTTTAAATTTTGTATCAATATACAAAGATTTATACCAATGAAAACCTTAAGTCTGTATCATTATCCAAAATTTCATATCAATGTAACAAAATATAACCTCAATTTTTCATCAAAATAGGAAGATGTCTACCAATGTAAGATTATGGCTATAAGATGTTTTTGTTTAAGAGAATAGTAGATTTAAGAAACTATCCTTATTTGTCTAATTTCTTATAACATTACTATATCCTCCCTTTTCCTCTATCCCCTTTTTGCCATTACCCCAAAAATAAAGAAGGATAGAGAAGAGGAAAAAAGAGTAGCAATCCCTGAATGTAAGCCCCCTATTATGTTTCTTCCCTGCCTAAGACCATAATTATTTATAAATAATCCCTTAAAGTGACAATATATCCATAATTTATAAAACGACCAAAACCCTGACTTCAGGGATTGAGAAGACTATCTTCTTATATTTGCTTTTTGCTGAATTAGGGCGAACGATTTCTGTCTGGGGCCCAAAAGAAAACTGTAAAAATGATTAAGTAAAAATTTAGCTAGTTGGCATTATCTATTGTCCAGTCTTTGTGTGTTGAGAAAGTTCAGAGCTTAAGAAAAGTCCTGATTAAAACATTTTGAAAGGGTGGATGAACCAGGTCATCAGGATTAGCAGCACTTTCTGAAGCTGCTTTTTTTTTGTTTTGTTTTTTGTTATTGGATATTTTCTTTATTTACATTTCAACTGTTATCCCCCTTTCGGGTCTGTCCTCTCCACCCCCAAACCCCTATCCCATCCCGCTTCCCCTACTTCTATGAGGGTTTTCCCTTATCCACCCACCCACTCACTTCTGCCTTCCTGCCCATGCATTGATGCCCCACAAGGCCATCCTCTGCTACATATGCGGCTGGAGCTATGAATCACTCCATATGTACTCCTTGGTTGGTGGTTTAGTTTCTGGGAGCACTTGGGGGGGTGTCTGGTTGATTGATATTGTTGTTCTTTCTATGAGGTTGCAAACCCCTTCATGTCCTTCAGTCCTTTTTCTAACTCCTCCATTGGGGACTCTACTCAGTCCAATGGTTGGCTGCCAGCATTCGCCTCTGTATTTTTCAGGCTCTGGCAGAGCCTCTCAGGAGACAGCTATGTCAGGTTCCTGTCAGCATGCACTTGGCATCCACAATAGTGTCTGGGTTTGGTGACTGTATATGGGATGAATCCCCAGGTGGGGCAGTCTTTGGATGGCCTTTCCTTTAGTCTCTGCTCCACACTTCGTCTCCATATTTTCTCCTGTGAGTATTTTGTTCCCCCTTCTAAGAAGGACTGAAGCACCCACACTTTGGTCTTTCCTCTTCTTGAGCTTTATGTGGTCTGTGAAATGTGTCTTGGATATTCCGAGCTTTTGGGCTAATATCCACTTATCAGTAGTGCTTATCATGCATGTTCTTTTGTGATTGGGTTACCTCACTCAGCATTACAGTTGACATCAAGACCGAGGAGCACTTTGTATTGAGGTCTTTTAGTACACTTCTTCATTTAGGAAATATTTGCAAAAGTGGTGGTTGTACTAAAAACAGGAAAGCAGAAGTAAAAATCATAGCATTCCAACTTGCATTTTTCATTTGATCTTTTTAATAGTATTTTCCCAATAAAATATGTAATCACTTTGAATATCTCAATTATCTTGTGATAAATGTTAATATGAAGGAATGAGTAGCACAGTAGTGTATTTTGGTCAATGTACAGAAAAATACCTACAAGTCAATTGATCATTAACACTGATATTTTATCCTTAATAAAAGTTTAATGTTGATAAAAAGTAAAATCGAGTATTTTATGTCTAAAGACTAAACTAATGGAAAACTTTTTTTTTTGAACATGTGACCAGAGCTAACGGCTATCTAGAGATGTTACAGTTTCCTGTTCAGTAATTTGTTGTAAATACCACCACCTTTGCATATTTAGAGACTATGATTTCTCTTGTTATCACCTAGATGTGTAGTACATATTAGCAGGAGTGTAGGGTGCTTGCAGTGGTCCATTAAGAACATCTCCATGCTCTCTGTTTCACTACAAAGTCAGGAACCCAGGGGATCTAGGAGGAGTCCAGGCTCTCTGTGGCCCCCTCCTGCATAGTGAAGATTGTCTGTTGCTCCAGACCCTTCCAAACCCTGGGCTGGTAGGACTTTGTGCCTCTCAAGACCCCTCCCTTTATATTAATTCCCCCACTCAGGAATAGCCTCAAGGGGTGTGGGGGGTTCCGAGTCAGGAAAGCAAGCTGGCCTGCAAGGACAACCAGTGCTGGGATCTGTTTCTCTTCTAAAAAGTTCCATGAATAAATTAGGATGGGCATATTATAAAAAAGATCCTGTTGTCTAATCAGCCTAGATAATTTGCTAAAATTTGCTAAGGTATTTTAGTATCTATTGGAAACACTTTATATTGATATAGACTTTATTGGGGGTGACTATTATTTTCTTGCAGCTCATTTATGGAAAACAAACATACATTTTCTTTGTTAGATTGTAAATTGTTGTTTTAAAAGATACATGCTACTTTAAAGAAAAAAAATAAATATTTCTGTTGGATTAATTAACATTTATTTGAATATTAACATTGTATATTTGTCCAGTATTTTTTTTCATGAAATGAATCTCCATGCCCTTTTTTCTTTTGTCTGTAACCAGTTAAAGCTTTCTCATCGTGTCAAAATGTGCCATGAATAGAATGTTAAGTATTTTTAAAGAGAACAATATTTATATGTGGGAAATCTCTATTTCTTTTTATTTCTTATTATCCAAGCTTGGTGTGTGTGTTTAATCTCATTTTTGGTTTTCCCATTTTTAAACAAAAACTTCGTGTGTTTGTGTTGGTTAAACTCATCTTTGTCTTCCCCATTTTTAAACAAAGTATTTAGTTGTGTGTTTGTGTTGATTTGCACTCATGAGGTCAGAAGAGAGTTTTGGATCCCCCTGAACTGGAATCATAGGCAGCTGCCCAACTTGAATGCAGGGAACTAGACTCCAGTCCTTTTTAAGAGCAATCTGAGCATACTGAACCATCTCTCCAGTTCTTGTCTTTCTATTTCTAAAATACATTCAGTCACTATAGCACTAGAGAGTTATGTACTATCCTTTGGCTTTTGTTGAAAGCCAAATTCTTTAGTTGATCAGAATTTCATATTCTTTACTTATATTATACATTGTTATTCTTAGTGAATGCATATTTATTTTCAATATTTTTGAATCTTTGAGAGGCAATATAAGATGCCAAGGATTTTTAAAGAGAATAATATTTATATGTAGGAAACTTCTATTTCTTATTGTCCCACTCTATTTAACTATATTCTTTTTCTTTTTTGTTAGTGAATACATTATTGCAATTTGAAATATATTTCTAGAAAAGCATCTTGTATAACATTTAGTAAGTGATTTATTTAAAATTCTGAAGAGTATACTTCTGTAAGTGGAATTTTGGGAGTGTAATTGGGGAAATTTTTCAAAGGATGAGATCAGTCCTAAAACAGCAGCAGCTTTTTTGTTTTTTGTTTTTTGTTTTTTTGTTTTTTTGTTTTTTTTCGAGACAGGGTTTCTCTGTATAGAGCGTGGCTGTCCTGGAACTCACTTTGTAGACCAGGCTGGCCTCGAACTCAGAAATCCGCCTGCCTCTGCCTCCCGAGTGCTGGGATTAAAGGCGTGCGCCACCACGCCCGGCTCAGCAGCAGCTTTTGATGTGTACTGTGTCACCCATAGAATGAATAGATCCCCCTTGGAATGGATAATAAATGAAACAAATATGAACTTTAACTTTTCATAAAACATTATTTTATTTTAGCTAATCTATTTGTTTCAGAATTGTGTACCAGAGAGGATGTCTAGTGTAATGATGGCAAAGCCAGATGATAAAGTAATCTTGGCTATGGGCATGAATAGAGTCACATTTTTAATTTTTCTGGTTTGCCATCTAAACATGACATTTACATTTTAAACTTAGTGAAATCATTTTGTTGTATAGTTATATGATGCGTTGAGTGGCAACTATTTTTACAAAAAGAAAAGAATACAATGTACAAGTAGCCAGGTGAATTCATACAGAATAAAAGAATATTTCAATATGGATTTCACCATCTGGGGCTCTTGAGACTTCAGTTAAGAACTGAAGATATAGGATATGACTTTCCCAATAGGTGAACTATTAAGATATTTGATGTAAAGAAAAAGGCATTTACTTATGTTTTCAAGAACAGCTGCCTTTGGCAGGAGGAAGCATTTTTATTACGCTGAGCTACAGCAATTCACTTGTGACTGTGAGACTGCTATATGTACTAGGGAGGGTTTAAAGGCTAGCTCCTCAGTGCCATCTGCCCCTGCATCTCCCCCCACCCCGGCCCCCGCCATGTGTAGATCCCTGAATATAGTCTTTCAAAAGCTGTTCTTTAGTAGGAAAATAGTTTGTTGAAATAAATTGCCTTGTAAAAATTTTTACCTCAAATGAGCACAAAAGTTTTCAGGTTTTAAAGATTTTAATGTTAACTCTTTTCCAAAACAATAAAACAGGAAAAGGTATCATATATTAGTTATACTGAACAATGTGAATTGAGATTATGAAGCTGAGTTAGTCAAACACTGCTAACAATAAAATTATTTTTAGAATATCAAAACTAACCCATAGATTTCTTGTGACCTAAAACCCTATCACGGAAGACCTAAGAAGCTTCGCAATGGTCTCTTCTTTGTTCGAGACCTGGTTGCTTTGCTTGCCATTCCTTTTGTCACCTGGGGCAATTTTTCCAATACGTAACACATATTTTTTTTTTCTGCATTTGGAATAATCAGCTTTTCCTTGTGCTCATTAGGGGGGAAAACCACAACCAAGGTATTAGCACAAAGCAAGGTATTAACAGTGCCCAGTCTCTACCACATACCAAGTTCCTTTGTCTATTACCTAATTAACATACTTTAATGAGTTCACCAAGTTTAATGAATACTTCATATAAACTCAGCGTTTTCTACCTCCTCATTTAATCTGACACCTGATGTAACAGATCTGGCTTGATATTATGAATAATTTATGAGCCCGTATTTCTGAGATAACAAATAAAGAATATGAAACATTTACTATGGAAGGAGTTAAAGATTTGCTGTTTATTTACTTGAATATACATTGTACTTCCCAGTAAGCTATTGAAATGCATGATCTAGTTAATAATAGCTTGAGAGAAACAATGTAATTTATGTAAATATATTTTCTGTTCATGCTAATCATTTTAAAATGCAATGAACCATTTAATTATAAAACACATTGCTTATGTGATCTTCTATAAATAGACTTGCTTACTTTGACACTATTGAGCTGGTCTGCAAAGTCTTTTTAGTTTTAAGATATGAAGAATAAACACTTCTCACATGAAAACTAACTTACTAAACTGTTGAAGTCAGAAAAATTATTATTAAACTATTGAAGGCCATAATATTAAGAATATCATTATATTGATGAACATTGGCGTGAAATTTGTGTTTTCATATCTATGTGAAGCATTTCATTTATCACTGCATTTGCTAATGAAACAAATCTGAGAATTTTAAGCACTGTCTTAAGGTAAAAATTGGGTGTTTATATCTATTTTTTCCCTCCTTAACTCACTGAAAAAGGGATACATATTGATAAATCATCTAATGTTATTTTAGCAAACTAAAAAGATTAGCAGATACTATTGTGCTTCAGGTTGTTCTAATGCTGGTGAAACAGGTCAAACTGACATCTTTACCTTAGGGTTCACTGGGGACGATGAACTAATTAATACTTGCAGTGAACTCTAACCAATGGCTAAAAAAGTTATCAGATGCAACATTCCCTTATGTTTCATGACAAAGCCCAAGCTTTACTTTAACATTCACAAGTGGTACAAGAAAGATACTGTGGTGCCCTGTTACTGTTTCAGGCAAATGTGCCATGTGATCCTTAGCCACAAGCTGATGTCATGGGTGTTTAACACGTCAGCATGGACCTTCTAGAGTGAGTTGTATAGTAACTTTGAGACTATGTACACATATTTATATTTAAGAGATTTTTGCCTTAGTTAAACTAGTTTTGCTATATGTTTGGCCTTATCTTTGGACTATAGTAGCAGATTTTTATATGTTTATGGTAGATTTAGGTTTTCTATTTGTTTGTTCTAAAGCCTGAATTTCCTCGGACAAAGAGTGTCAAAGCAGATAAATGATGTAAAAATAATTCTTATTGATTAAAAGATGAGAGAATAAGAGATATAATGGTCAAACAGGAGGGTACTTAGGTATTAATATGCCTAAATTTCTTTTTTTTTCAATTTTTTATTAGATATTTTCTTAATTTACATTTCAAATGCTATCCCGAAAGTTCCCACTCCCCTACCCCCACCCTGTTCCCCTGCCCACTCACTCCCACTTTTTGGCCCTGGCGTACCCCTGTATTGGGGTATATAAAGATTGCAATACCAAGGGGCCTCTCTTCCCAATGATGGCTGACTAGGTCATTTTCTGCTACATATGCAGCTAGAGACATGAGCTCTGGGGGTTCTGGTTAGTTCATATTGTTGTTCCTCTTATAGGGTTGCAGACCCCTTCAGCTCCTGGGGTTCTATCTCTAGCTTCTCCATTGTGGGCCCTGTGTTCCATCATATAGATGACTGTGAACATCCACTTCTGTATTTGCCAGGCACTGGCATAGCCTCATAGGAGACAGCTATATCAGGGTCCCTTCAGCAAACTCTTGCTGTCCTATGCAATAGTATCTGAGTTTGGTGACTGATTATGGGATGGATCCCCCAGTAGGGTAGTCTCTGGATGGTCCATCCTTTCGTCTTAGCTCTAAACTTTGTCTCTGTAACTCCTTTCATGGGTATTTTGTTTCCTATTCAAAGGAGCAATGAAGTATTCACATGCTGGTCTTCCTTCTTGATTTTCTTGTGTTTTGCAAATTGTATCTTGGGTATTCTAAGTTTCTGGGCTAATATCCACTTATTAGTGAGCACATATCCAATGACCTAAATTTCTTTTTTACTTATTTTTTCCTCCTAGTACTGAGGATTGAACACAGAGCTTTGTATATGCTCAGCAAACTCTGCTTCTCTTATTTTATTTATTTTAAAATTTGAGACAAGGTCTCAAGCTGGCCAGGCTGGCCTTGCGTTTATCCTGTGACCTAGGAATGGCAGGCCAAGATCCTCCAGTTTCACATCCTAATTATTTGATAATAGAGGCCTTTGTTACCAGGCATGAATTTGTTTTTTTCTTTAAACCGATTTAAAAGTTAGATTTTAAAATGTATAACCAAAATATATTACACTTGTTGAAGCAAAGACAATATGAGTTATGCTGGCTGCAAACTGTGGTTGTAATATGTATGTTAACTAATAAATGATTTTGTCCATAAAACTGGAAACCACTATATTAATTAGCATACAGGACATCAGGTTTTTCTGAATCCTGTTAAAGTCTAACTATGTATTTGGAGTTTGGCACCTAAGAGTGGTGTCTGCTGGGTTGTGATGGAGCTGAGGTAACGAGATGTGAATGCACTACCAATAAAAGGGTAAAAGAACTAAGAAAATTTAGCTGTGAGAAGGTTCAAGGAGGACATGAAAACTATTTGCCATTATCTGGAAAGCTCACATACAGACTTACTGTGTGCTACAAGAGGGCAAACAAGATTCTGAGAGTGAGTAAGGGGACAGTTCATCCTCAGATGGAGCAGGCAGCTAGTTAGTAGTTAATCACTCGTCACCAGAGCCAGGGAATGTATGACCCCTTTGTGGCTTCATAAAGGACAGATTTAAAGTACCGAATGATAGTGTTGTTCCAACTGTATGTCTCCATCACATCTGAGAATGTTTCTTTCTAAAATAAATTTTAGTGGGTTAAGGTATGTATGACATGCTTTCCATACATCGCAATCATCATGTTTCCAAATTTAGTCATGTTGTAATATATTTTGAATTATATTACTTAATTTAGTGANCCTCCCCCTCCCCCTCCTCCTCCTCCTTCTCCTCCTCCTTCTTCTTCTTTTTTTGGTTTTCCGAGACAGGGTTTCTCTGTATAGCCCTGGCTGTCCTGGAACTCACTTTGTAAACCAGGCTGGCCTCGAACTCAGAAATCCACCTGCCTCTGCTTCCCGAGTGCTGAGATTAAAGGCGTGCACCACCACACTCAGCTTTTCTTTTTCTACTTCTATATCCTATTACATTTTTTCCTGGACTATAAGAAAATCAAAATCTCCAGAATTGATATCAAACTTCAGTATTTTTCAAAGCTTCCTCATATCTTTCCACATAAAATGCTCTTTTCTGCTTTTGAAGCATTTTGTATTAATGTGACATGCATACATAATCATTGGTAAGTGTCCTTTGTATGCAAGAAGGGTTTTTAACATTCCGTTATTTTTTTCTCTATATAACTGGTACTCAAAAGTATAATGGTCACATTACTCTGATAAATGTAAATGGTATCCTCCAAATGTTTCACAAACCTAATCATTAATATGATGGCAGTCCAAAAAGGTGGCCTCCAGGGTCACCTACCACATAAGAGCAATGCCCCTGTGGATGGCACCTGGGCTCTTAAGAGAAGAGTGGGCTCATTTTTTTCTAACCCTTTCACCACACGAGCATTTATTCCTTCCAGGGGTGCATGGCAACAGGGTACTGTGGTGAAAGCAGAGAGAACAGACCCTAATACTGATACTAAAAGGCACTGATACTCCTAATGCCTTGATCTGGAATCTTCTAGCTCCCACAAGTGTTAGAAATGATTTTTTGTTTGTTTATAAATAGCAAGCCTCCAGTATTTTGTTGTAGCAGCATTAATATACCAAGACAATCGGTTTATTTGAGTTGTTGACATAAACAACTATGCTATTTTAGGTTGCTAAGGAGTGGTGTAGTTATTTGAATAACAATTCACTCTATAGGCTCACATATTTGAATGCTTAGTCACCAAGAAATGGCACTCTTTGTAAGAGTATGAGTAGGATGTGTGGCCTTGTTGGGAGATTTCAAAAGTCCATGCCAGACTTAGGCTCCTTTTCTTTCTTTGTCTGTTTCTGTCTTTCTCACTGTCTCTGCATCTCTCTCTATGTCTCTCTAGGTGTGTTTCTTTCTTTCTCTGCCTCTGTCTCTCTCTGCTTCTCTATCTCTCTTTTTAACCGTATGTGTGTTGTTAGGCCCACGGACCTCTTCCATCCTTGTCAAGGGGAGTGCTAACCTTCTCTCCTTTCATACAACACTCTATCTCTCTTTTTTTCTCTCTGTTTCTCCCTCTCCTTCCCTGTTCCCCTTCCCAGCCTCCCCTCTGTCAGGATGTAGCTCTCAACTGCTTCTCCCGCACCATGGCTGGTGCCATGATGATACTGGACTAAACCTCTGAACCTGTAGTCATCTCCTCCATAATTAAACACTTTTCATTTGTAAGAGTTGCCTTGGTCATGGTGTCTCTTTACAGCAACAGAACAGTGACAAAGACAAATGGAGCAGTAACATGTTTTGCTATGTTGTAGGAAAAGAATACATATCTTTTATAGAATTTATTATGGAATATTTCATGAAAATTAATGACATTTTGAATTGAGCATTGATGATTGAAAAGAATTTAGGGAAAGGACAGTGGGTGTAGTCAAGCTGTGAAAGTGGAAATACAGGGCACATAGGAAGCACTGAGAACAGTTCCTTAAAGAATTGATAGCTCCTGAGAAGTAAAGTAACACAGTCTAAACTATTTAAGGCTGGCCACCTTTCTCTTGAGTAAGGTACTCACAGTGTAGTCAGGCTGACCTGGAACTCACTATGCAGTAGAGGCTGGCCTCAGACTCCCACAATCCTCCCACCCAGCCTCCCAAGTACTGGCATTACAGCAGTGAGCCATCATTCCTGATTCCATTAATCTCTTTATAGATGATATGGAATTTGAATGATTTATAAAGGAAATTTTAATTTATAAATGACCAGCTCTTTGGCCTCATCTATTTTTAAAAATCTGGGAAATAGCTAGTGACTTTTAAAATGTGATGCATTTTAAAAAAGCAAACTAATGGGTAACAAAGTGTCAGTGATTTGGTGATTTCATTTAGATTATTTTATGTATCTATATCTTATGCACATATAAAATATATGTATTTTATTTTATGTATTGTCCCTCCTGTGCAAGTTAGAGGACATAGCCTTTCTCAGCCTGGCTGCTTTCTTTTAAGTCACTGAATTTGAGCATCTGGTTTTGGGATGTTTGAAACAGATGTTATACACCAGTATTTACCTTTTCCTATATAGATTTTCCTGTGAAAGATTGTATATAATAAGCCATTCATAGTTTGGAAAAATGTGCCACTTACATTAACCTCATACTCCAAATGATTGCTCTAATTCCCTTAGTGTTAAATCTCAATGCTAAATTGTACTAAGCATCTAACTTTATACTTCCTTAAGTGTAAGTGTGCTTTGCATCTATCTTGTTATTTTTTTTCATTTAATTGCAGCTACTTTCACTATTTTAAAAATGTGTGCTCAGATGTACAAGGTAAAAGAAAACATTTTAAGATGGTGCAATTCTGAAAATGAGGACAGTTATTTTAGGTTATCAAATAAAGGTCAAACCATTCTGGTACTTTCAAAGTCTCAGGCCAATGCTTATCTCATGTGAAAGCGGCATTATTAGACTGGGAAACTGGTTTGGCCAGGGAGCTGATGGCGAAATTGTATACTAATCAATAGACTACTCTTTTAATTAGCACTTTCAGTGAAATAGTAGGGTAACTAAAAGGGAATTAGAAGTATCATCCTCAAATACATGTTGAAAGAATCTGATAATTTACCCAAACTCTTCCTGGCTAACTGTATGACCCTGAAATTTTAGTATTCATATCTATGAAATAGTCACACAGAGTATTAATTCATTTCAGCTGATTAAGAATACTGTACAAACCAGTTTCGTTAGGTCCAAGTGTACTGTATCTGATAGGTACACGAGTAAATTTGTAATAGTGACTTCCAATGGTAGTATTTGTAGGTTTCCTTATTCATTTGAGCATGCTTGTGTGTATATGCAGGTACACATGTATGCACAGGTGCCTATAGATATGGTGGTCAGAGGACAACCTTGGATGGTGTTCCTCAGGTGTCATCCATCTCTCCCTTGAATAAGGACTCTGTCTTGCCTGAAGTCCACTAAATAGGCTAACCTAGATGACCAGCATCCTGTAGGGATCCAACAATCTCTGGCATCCCAGTGTTGGGTTTTCAAGCCAGAGCCACCATGTCAAGCTTTTCTTGATTTCCCTTCGGTAAAGAACACACACTATTTTATTGCTAAAGTATGCCATCTTCCATTGCTTCTGTCATTTCACTCCTATGCTTAACTTTGACAGACCTCTTTCATGCTCAGCCTGGTTAAATCCTAACATGCACATGATGCTAAGACGGCTTACCGTATACATACCATTCGTGAGCATCTAGAGTACAACTTAAGAAAATAAAGAGAGTGCATATTCACCGGGCAGAAGGCCTTTGGAGCCTTAGCTGTGAGAGGCAGAAGCTTCGGTTAAGGGCAGACTTTTCTGGCCTGCTAATATACCACACAAAGTTATGTCAAGACAGAGAATGCCTATTTTCTACAGTTCTCTAGCGATCCTTGCTCAGTCTTTACTTCTAATGAAAAATAGAGAGAAAAATGAGGCAGTCATATGAGCACACTGGTTCACCTGCATAAAATCAGCTTTTAGCCATGCAGCAGCCTAAAGGAGAAATCTGCAGGAATTTTCTTGTGTGTGATTTTTGGCTTCCCACTGAAGAAATGCTCTGTTAAAAGTCTGCATAAGGGTATCATGTAAACACCTACTACAGTAGTAGCTTCATAAAAATATACATATATAAGATAATCTAAATGAAATCATCAAACAACAGGGAAGACAAAACTTACTTGTTCACACACACACACACACACACACACACAGACACACACACACACACACACAAATACTGAGCTAATAGCTATAATGTATTTGCAGAAGACCTAGTACAGACCCATGTACATAGCAGCCCTATGCTTGCTGCTTTAGTCTCTGTGGGCCATGCTTAAATGATTCAGAAAGTCTTGTCCTGGTGTCCTCCATCCCCTCTGGCCCCTACAATCTTTGTGGCTCTTCTTTCACTGGGTTCCCTGAGCCCAGGGGCGAGGGATTTGATGGAGGCACCCCATTTAGAGTCTCTCCCTGAGTAATATATAGTTGTGGGTCTCTGTAGCTGTTCCCAGTTGCTCTCTGATGTTGGTGAGTGGATGAGGCACTGATCTATGAGTATAGCAGAGTATCATTAGGAGTCACTTTTTCACTACTTTTTTTGTTGTTTAGACTAGTAGTGTTTGGTTTTTACCCTGGGTCCCTGGGCTGTCTAATCTTCAGTTCTTGGTTATCCAAGCAGTTTTAAGATGAGTTCCCTCTTGTGGAGTGGGTATTAAGTAAAACCAGACATCTTTGGCTACTTGCCACCTTTGCCCTAGCATACTTTATAGGCAGGACAGATTGTAAGTCAAAGGTTTTGTGGCTGGGTTGGTGTCCACGTTTCTCTTTCAGCAGCCTGTAGAGAATATTCACACACCAAAAAGACTGGAACGTAGGGGCAACAACTCCATGTTGGCATCAGCTTTGACTTATCTGTGTTCAATGAGTTTTGTGGTTGTTGTCCTTGCCAATGGGGCCCCACTGTCAGTTTGCAGAGAGCAGCCCTATGTTTTAGCAACAGTCTGGGTTCTTTAGGAGTTTCCATGGACACCCTTGGCCAACAACTCAATTAGATGAAACCCAGTACCACCACTGGAAGCCTCACCTGGAGACAAACAATGGGTAATTGAGATTCGGTATCTCCCATTACTAGGTGTAATCATAAGGATCACCTTCATAAGTTCCAGAAAGTTTTTACTACACGAGGCTTCCACATCACACTCAAATGCCCCACAATTTGAGTCATCTCTCGCAGCAATTTTTACTTTCACTCCATCACCCCCTACTGATCCCTGGCTCCTCTTCCCACATGCCCTGTGTCCCCTCATAAAAGACATGCTTTTTCCCTCTCCCAGGAAGATCCATGCACACCATTAGACCTCTCCTCTTTACCTAAGCTCTCTGGGTCTATGGATTGTAGACGTTTATCATTTATTTAACCAATTTCCACATATCAGTGAATATATACCATATTTATTTTTCTGGGTCTAGATATCACTCAGGATGATTTTTTCTAGTTCCATTCATTTGCTTGCAAATTTCATGATGTAATTTTTTAAAAAGCAGTTGAGTAATATTCCATTGTGTAAATGTACTGCAATTTGATCTTAGCCTTTCTGAACAAGTGCAAGATAGAATATCAAAGTAGTTTTGATCCAGAGGGATAAGGATATTGAACATTTGTTTCTTAACCATTTGAAATTCTTCTACTGAGAATTCTCTGTTTAGATCTATATCCCATTTTTTAAATTGGATTATTTGGTTTTTGATGTCAAGTTTTTTGAGTTCTTTATATGGTTTAGATATTAGTCCTCTATTGGATGCAGGG
>LR749517.1:2456988-2488300 GCA_902729485.2 Mus minutoides | reverse complement strand
TCTAGGACTTGATGTAGTGGGTGAGTTTGGGTCTGGTGATGCCAAGTACCCTTGGGTTCTGTTGCTTCTGTTCTTATGCTTGCCTCCTGCCATCTCTTCCTGAGGGGACCTGGCGATGGTGCAGACCAGAAAGGACCCACTGTTCTGTGGGCAACTGCAGGCCCACTGCTCCCCAAACCTCCGCTGAACTCCACTCACGTGTAACCCCGATGCGATCTTAAAGTCCTGGGGTATGCGAAGCACAGGGCAGGCCCTAGGTGCGTCCGCTGGGTTCAGAGGAGAGATGGCGGGGTGGGTGGAGCTCGGGCTGGGTCAGGCCCAGCCTCCGGTGGGGCGGAATTCTCAGATCCTGCCCCTCCAGGCAACTGCTGGCCCACTGCTCCCCAAACCTCCACTGAAGTCCACTCACGCGTAACCCTGATGAGATCTTAAAGTCCTGGGGTATGCGAAGCACCGGGCAGGCCCTAGATGCGACCGCTGGGTTCAGAGGAGAGATGGCGGGGTGGGTGGAGCTCGGGCTGGGTCAGGCCCAGCCTCCGGTGGGGCGGAATTCTCAGATCCTGCCCCTGCAGGCAACTGCTGGCCCACTGCTCCCCAAACCTCCGCTGAAGTCCACTCACGTGTAACCCCGATGCGATCTTAAAGTCCTGGGGTATGCGAAGCACAGGGCAGGCCCTAGGTGCGACCGCTGGGTTCAGAGGAGAGATGGCGGGCTAGATATTTTCTTAATTTACATTTCAAATGCTATTCCGAAAGTCCCCCCCCTGCCCCCTCCCTGCTCCCCTGCCCTATATGGGACACCAGAGACTCTCCAGGAGACAAGTTTCTATGAAAATTTTTGCCTCAGGACTGTGGCCAAGCTTTTATTCTTTCCACACAGACTTCACTGGAGTGGGTGTGGCAAGAGCTGAGGCAAGAATAAAAGGTGGAACATCTGGGGACATAGTCAGTTGCTGGTGCCCCATATAGAAATGAAGACCGTTTCCTGAAACTGAGGACTAGGTAGCCAGCCATAAGTCATGACTTAGAGTAAAATAAATGAGGTGGATGGGTGGACAAACATGAGATTACAAATAATTTTTAGTAGAGAGATTTCTTAAGAATTCTCTGCTTATATCTCTATTCTTCAAATGGGATTATTTGGTTTATTGATGTCTACTATCTTGAGTTCTAGATTTATATATTTTGGATCTTAGCCTCCTGTCAGATGTGGGGTTGATGAAGATATTTTCCCATTCTGTAGGATGCTGTTTTGTCCTTTTGACAATGTTCTTTGCCGTACAGAAGCTTTTCATTTTTATGAGGTTCTATTTATTAATCATTGATCTTAGTTCTGCACTGTTGTTCTTTTCAGGAACTTGTCTCCTCTGCCAATGCATTCAAGAGTATTTCCTGTTTACTCTTTTATCAGGGTATCTAGTTTTTTGGATTGCCTCAGTGTCTGTTATGTCCTTCTTTTCATTTCTGATTTCATTGTCTTGGATATTCCCTCTGCCTTTTACTTTGTTTGGCAGAAGGTTTTTCTGTCTTGCTGGTTTTCTCAAAGAAGGAACTCTTTGTTTCAACGATTCTTTGTATTTTTCTCTCTGTTTCTAGTTCATTGCTTTCAGCCCTAAGAGTGATTATTTCCTGCTGTCTGCTCCTTTGGGGTGTATTTGTTTCCTCTTGTTCTAGAGCTTTTAGTTGTGCTGTTAAGTCCCTAGTGAGAGATCTCACTAGTTTCTTATGAAGACAGTGCTAGGAACTTTCCTCCTACCAGTGTTCACTGTGTCCCATAAGTTTATGTTATGCCCTCATTTTCATTGAATTTTAGGAACTCTTTAATTTTTTTTCTTCATCTTTTCTGTGACCCAATCAGAGGTAGTTCAGTAGAGTTGTTCACTTTGCATGGGTTTGTAGGCTTTCTGTTGTTTCTTCTGTTGTTGATATCCAGCTTTAATTCATGGTGGTCTAATAAAACACAAGGGGTTATTTCAATTTTCTTGTGTAAGTTGAAGTTTACTTTGTGACCAAATATATGGTCAATTTTGGAAAAGATTCTATGAGGTGCTGAGAAGATATAATATTTTGTGTTTGGGTCAAATGTTCTGTGTCTGTTAGGTCCATTTGAGTCACAACATTTGTTAGTTCCCTTATTTCTCTGTTTACTTTCTGTCTGAAAGATCTGTCCATTGGTGAGAGTGGGATGCCAATGTGTGGGGTTCAATGTGTGATTTAAACCTCAGTATTGTTTCTTTAACAAATGCAGGTACCCTTGCATTTGGGGTGCAGATGTTCAGAATTGAGATGTCATCTTGGTGGACTTTTTTTTTTGATGAGTATTTAATGTTCTTTTCCATCTCTTTTGAGTAAGTTCAGTTGGAAATCTATTTTGTTGCAGATTAGAATGGTTACAGCAGCTTGCTTTTTTCCAGCCCTTTAATCTAAATAAGTTTGTTAATTTCTTGAATTCTTCTTCTTAGATGATGTGTCAGATGCAAAATGAAGTGTTGGATATAGTATTATAGGACACACATTCTAAGATGATTCCTTTGTTTCTTAAATCATGGTTAATACAGAAATGTTGGCAGTATATGGGTAAGCAGCAAGACAATGACATGGCTCTGAGAACTTTTGTTCTCTTTTCTTGTTTTATTAAGCCTGTAAAAGTTGGCAATGTGAACAGAAAAAGCAAACTGACAAGTATCACTGTCTACTGGGTAACTGATACTGTATTCAACATTTTCTATTATATTATCCATTATATTATTTGTATATTACCAGTATGCTTGTAGATACTACATACATGTTATCTTGGTTTGGCCATGATATGATGTGCCCTTGTAGAAAATCTCCTGAATCTGCCAGTAAAATTTAAATGTTTATATTCTTCATTTCATTTAACACTAGATTTTTGGATCAGAATCAATTATTATAGTGAAGTCCAAGTTAGTTGTGCTTGCCCTGTGTTTACAGTTCAGAATAACAACAACAAAACACACAAGCTTGTGTAAACATTTAGCAGATACAAGATTTGAATGTAAGGAAGTATTTGACCCAAGCTCAATTTTCTGCTTTGTAACATACTGCATCCCAGTGCAATGCTGCAATGAATAAAATGATAAACAGATGAGATACAGATAAATGGGAATTAAAATTTTAATTCTGTCCATAAGCTGCATTAGGAGTATTAGCTGTCCATTTTAGCAGTCTGAAGTGAATTAGTTGGAACAGTTACTGTTTTTCACTTCTGCAAGTGGTTCCATTCAGGACACACACAATAAAACAAATATAGAACCTATTTTTAGCTTGACGTTTTTCAGAGGATTGCTCTATAATTACTTCAGATTTCTGCTATTAATCCTCCTTACTAATGTATAAACATTATATCAGATTTACTATCAGGGTTAGAAGAATGCCAGTCTTGATTCTAATCCTTCTAGAACTTGAAGGGATTTTTATTCTGCCTCAAAAATTATTTTTATTTGTTTTTAAATAAAACCCCACAATTTTAGTCCAATCATAGCCACTAAAACTTTTTATTTCATTTATTCCATCAAAGGAAACACTGTCAGCCTAAATGATGTGCATTGAATATCTAAGAAATCTCACAATTGAATGAAATCTCTCCTGAAATTTAATATTACCATAAGAACTTCAGTTAGGGTTTTCTCCCTGTGTTAGTTATCCTGGAATGCCATCACAAGATGCCACAGGCTGGGTTAAATAACAGTGTTTAATTTTCTTACAGTTCTAGAGATAAGGAGTCCATGGTATGGGCAGGTTGGAACTGAGGCCTTGGCTTCTAGGTAGCAGTTTCTTGTTATATTCTAAAACTACTTCTTTGTGTCTCTGTGCTTACTTGACAGACTTCTTAATGTCTACTCTTTTCATAATACTAATTAAATCTGGCATTATTATAGCATTATTTATAGTATTATTATATTATTATATTATTTATAGCATTATTTAACTTTAATGGCCTTCGTGAATGGAATGCCCAGCTCCCTAAATAGTCAAAGTCAGGGCTGAATATTTAATATGTGAAGTTTGGGAGGAGACAAATGTCCCCAGGTGTTGGTGTTATGGCATATGTACTGTTTGACATTTGTGAAAGGTTTTTGGTCTAAAATATTAATACGTTCCTAAGGGAGTCATACAATCTACATTTTAAAAGCTGTACTTGCTTATCAATTAGCATCTTAATTGCTTTTATTTTATTTTCTAAAAAATACATTTCTTTATTACTATTAAATGACATGTATAGCTGTGAATGATGTTACTATAGATATTTATGTGCAAGTTTCTCTTTGTACATATGTATTAAAGCACTTAGGTAAAATACAATGAATTAATTTGATATTCAAAGTAAATTTTAGATTTTTAGGATATTCAGGTTAGAGTATAGATACAATGGTTATTTACGATGTCATCTAGAACAAGAACTTAACCTTTCTATAAAATTACCTCAAGATAGTCTTTAAACCTAAATGTAAACATAGAGGTGTTCCAATAATCTTGAGGAAAGTTGATAAGAGTACAAACCAAAACAGTAATAGCAGTTGGGATACTGATGAAAGAATACATAGTATATTCACTAGTATAGATGATAGATAGTTCTTATTTGAAGCAAAAGAAAAAAATGAGTTTCATAAACTTGTTGAAGTCAACATGGCTCTCTGAAGGTTCTTTAGATGAATATGTCTGGAAGACATGTAGATTGTCAGTTCAAGAGAGAAGTCTGACATCAAAGTATGTATCTTAGAGCCTATAGCATACACACGTGTGTGTGTTTGTGTGTGTGTGTGTGTGTGTGTAGCAAGAATAAACAATGACATGCCCAACTTTTCATGAGTAAATAAAAGACTAATCAACAAGGACAATAATGTGAATGAAATAAAGCACAAAAAGAGAAAATGACAAAAAACAAACAAAAATAATTGTGCCATGAGTAGGGACTTCACTGTAATCTTTTTATTATAAATGGTAGTAAAGAATTGGTTAAATAAATTGATTATGTATAGGGATAATGCAAATTTTATTAATGAAGAGCATAATTGTAATTATAATATGGTGGATGATAGCAGAAATTAAGAGTAAATAATAAAGATAGTTGCAAAAATACAGCAAAATAATTAACATTAATAATATTTGATTTTTACATCTGTGGTACATTTAGCTAAGTATATTTTTAAACTATGAAATAGAATACCAAACCTTATTTACCATAAACCCTCAAAACCAATTTACTAGGTTGAATAACACTGAGATTCTTTTAACATGTAAGTCATCTTCTGTGTTCTGGACTAAATGAGAGATTTTGTGCATTTATTTTATAATGAAGGTCATCGGACATTATTTATTGGAGTTCATGTGCCCCTGGGTGGAAGAAAAAGCCATCGTCGTCACAGGCATCGTGGTCATAAGCACAGAAAGAGGGACAGAGAGAGAGATTCGGGACTGGAGGATGGGAGAGAGTCCCCTTCTTTTGGTAAGCATTGTTCTCCTTGTTTGTAATAGATTATTCCCTCAATGCATCATCCACATTCTTCCTCCCTCTCACACTCTCTGAGCATCTTTACTGATGTGTAAACCTAAGGTATGCATCACTGGGGACTGCATTGGTTCTTGGGCAGTTTCTAAGCAATGTGACTTCCTGCACATCACTTTTGTCTGTTTCTTTAGTAGGACCAATCCTTTACTTTTAATCTCATTCTGCAGTGGACCAAATTAAATACCCAATCTCATGCTGAATTTTCAATCATTTTCTAAACAACATCACACTCAAGTTGAGATTTGATATTCTGTATAGTGAAGATATGCAGTATTGCTTTGCTAAAAGAAAGTGTCAAAGAAATATTCCAATGACTTAAATAATTTTTTTCCTTGGAAGAGGTCCAAAGAACATATTGTAAGACATTACTGCAAGTGCCTTAAAACTTTTCAGAATTTAGTTTCCAAAGACATGTAGAATAAACAGAGAAACATTCTAAGGAGCAGGAGGTCTGTCTCCTAGGAATATGGGTATTTCAGATTGTTAAAGTGCGGTATGGGTCAGAGAAACCTGTAATAATTTGAGCTAAAAATCTCTGTCCGCCATTAATTTAACAATGTCTTTGGAGAAGCAGTTGAGGTTTAGTATTCTTAAGAATTTTCCCACCCCAGTATATGCTCCATACTATCAGACATTATGCTACATGTTATATGACATGGGTTTTAAGAACCTGACTTTTTCACACGGAAGCGATGTCTGGTTTCAGTTCGCCAGAGCAGTAGTTGGAATGTGATTTCTTAGCGAGTTTTGGTTATGTTGTGTAGTGGTGGCAGTGAGGATGTTTTTGTCTATATACAATCTTTTATAAAAACAAATGATGCAACATGACTTTAATTATTTTAATTTTTAGATGTGTATTTGTATGGGCTCATGTGTACGTTTGTATGTATATAGATATAGGTACATATACATATGTGTGCAACCATGTGGGGGTCAGAAGTTGACAGCCGGTACTTTCCCCAGTTAGATATCACATTTATTTGTTTATTTGTTTCTATATTTCTTTGTCTTTGTTTATAGTCAGGGCCTCTTAGGGAGCTTCACTGGGTCAGTAGCCTGGCTGGGTAGCAAGCACCAGGGAGCCTCCTCTCTCTTCTTTCCTAAGGTTGTGCTGGACATGTGCTGCCAGGCCTAGAATTTATGTAGTTGCTAGTCATCTGAATTTAGTTTTCCATGCTTGCTCAACAAGCAGTTTACTGGCTAGCAATTTTTCCCCCTTTCATTTGTTAATTGTAATCAACAAATACAGCAGTTCTCCTGAAGCTGTGATGACATTTAACCCTCCTCTCTACTGTAAGGAATGGAGACTGCCCAGTTTTGTGTCTTGCTTTTTTTATTGTCATCCTTTACTAACTTCGTTGAATTTAAAATTTTATTTTTAAATGGGAATAGTAATGAGTACTATAGAATGACCAGTTTGAAGCATGAACTCATAGTCAGTTAAAAAATGAATAATGGTGAGAGAAATTAAAAAAAAAATATTCCCTTTCAGCCTCTCAAAGAATTTTACAAGAAATATGACAATGATTGTGTTAGTTACTCCTGGCTAATCTATAAGCAATAGAAATAAATATGAAAATATGACTCTATTAGTCAGTTATTTAAAATATGGGACACAAAGATATGGTATATATTAGCATGACCTTGGAATTAGATAGAGGACTTTTCTAGGTTTAGCTGCTTAACAACCATCTGACCTGACTTCAAAATTCCCTCTGCCTTTGCAAGTTCACTACTCTTATTCCTCTACGAAGGCTTGTCTTCTTAAATGCAGTGTTTTTCCTGTTATTGAATTTATATAAAGGAGATTCTTGAGGATTAACAATTTTCACTATTATGTAATATACAAATGTACTGCTATATATTATGTAAAGTCTATGGATACTTTTATTTCTGTCTGTCTGTGCCCATGTGTGCATGGATCCGATTGCTCATTGTTCCACCATGGAGAGTGTGTATTTTCAACTTCGACAGATAATACTTTCTCCAAATTGACATACATATTTACACTCTGATTAACAAGGCTTCAGAATTCATCTCACTTTATCTTTTTAATTAAGAGTTGATAATGCTGTTATTTTAATATCAGACATTCTGAAAATATGAGTAACAGCTCATGTTTTAATTTCTACTTTGCTCTTGATAATGGAGTTGGGAAACTGCATGTGCCTCTTGGGTAGCCTCTTCTAGGAAGTGACTATCAAAGCTGTATGTTCTTTAATTAATTTTTTTCTTACTGATTTGTGGAATATTTGTACATTATGAATATATTTTCTTTGCTGATTTTTCATGTTCCAAATATCTTCTAACAGTTAAGGTTAATGTTTTAATTATCTTATTGTAGTGTTTTCCTTTTCATTGATAATTTTATTAATTTGAATCTTCTTTTTGCATGCTCTAGTTAATGGGGTTAATGGTTTGCCAATCCTGTTGAGTTTTTTGAAGAATAAACTTTTTGTTTCAGTGATTATTTCATTGATTATTTAGTTTTGTCCTTGTTTTATCCTGTTTGCTTCTATTTCATTGATTTCAGTCATCAGTTTTATTTCTTTTTTTTTTTTAAGATTTATTATATATATATGAGTACACTGTAGCTGTCTTCAGACACATCAGAAGAGGACATCAGATCGTATTACAGATGGTTGTGACCCACCATATGGTTGCTGGGAATTGAACTCAGGACCTCTGGAAGAGCTGTCGGTGCTCTTAGCCACTGAGCCATATCTCCAGCTCCAGTTTTATTAATTGTTTATTATTATTATTATTATTATTATTATTATTATTATTATTATTTCTCTTTTTCAGTGGTATTCTTATAGTTCTAATGAGCTCTCTCCAATTTTTATATAGATATTTAGTGCTATGAACTTGCATCTTAGAAATGCCTTCACGCTGCCCCATAGCTTTGGGTATGTTGTGTTTTAATTTTCCTCCAGCTGTAAATAGTTATAAATTCCCAGCTTTATTTCTGTCTTGATCTTCATTTCATTCAGCTGTGAGTTGTTCAGTTTCAACAGCTTTGTTGTTATTTCTATTATTGTTAATATCCAACTCTTAATCTTTGGTGGTCAAATAGGATGGAACATGTTCTTTCATAATTGACTTGCTTTGTGCCCAAGAATGTGGTCAGTTTTGGAGAGCATTCCAATATGTGCATAAAAGCATGCTTATTCTTGGGTATTTGGATGAAGTAGATATCTGGAGTTAATTTATGATAGACATATTTAACTATAGCAGTTCTCTGTTTAGTTTTTGTCTGGATGATCTTCGGGTTATGGAAGTAACCCCATATCACAATGTGAGAGTCAGCATGTGAGCTTAGCCATGGGAGTGTGTTTTGTTCTTTTGTTTATTTTGTTTGTTTGTTTGTTTTTAATAAATTTTGGTGCCATTGTGTTTGGTTCATAAATGATTAGAATTGCATTATTCCTCTTTGTAGATTTTTAAAAATAAGTGTACAGTGTCCTTCTTGATGACTTCTGATTAGTCTTCGCTTGAAGTCTATTTAATCACATAATAGAATGGCCTCACCTGCTTGTTTCTTGGATCCATTTGCTTACAATATCTTTCTCCATCCTTTTATTCTTTCTTGATAGTGAAGTGTGTTCGATGGATGCAGCAGAAAGATGGATCCTGTTTTTGAATACAGTCTTAGTCTATGTCTTTTTTTGGGGGGGAGGGTATTTTCTTTATTTACATTTCAAATGTTATTCCCTTTTCCACCCCCCCACCTCCCAGAAACTCCCTATGCTATCCCCCTCCCCCTGATTCTATTTGGGTATTCCCCATCCACCGAGCCACTCCCGCTTCCCTGCCCTTAAATTCCCCTACACTGGGACAAGGGCCTGTCCTCCCAATGATGGATGACAAGGCCATCCTCTGCTACATATGTGGCTGGAGCCATGAGTCCCACCATGTGTACTCCACATCCTTTGTGGTTTAGTCCCTGGGAGCACTGGGGGTTCTGGTTGGTTGATAGTGTTGTTCTTCTTATGGGGTTTCAAACCTCTTCAGCTCCTTCAGTCTTTTCTCTAACTACTCCATTGGGGACCCTGTGCTCAGTCCAATGCTTGGCTGTGAGCATCCACCTCTATATTTGCCAGGCTCTAGCAGAGCCTCTCAGGAGACAGCTGTATCAAGATCCTTTCAGCATGCACTTCTTGGCATCCACTATAGTGTCTGGGTTTAGTAACTGCATATAGGATACATCCCCAGGTGGGGCATTCTCTGTATGGCCTTTTCTTCAGGCTCTGCTCCACATTTTGTCTCTATATTTGCTCCCTTAAGTATTTTGTTCCCCCTTCTAAGAAGGACCTAAGCACCTACACTTTGGTCTTCCTTCTTCCTGAGCTTCAGGTGGTCTGTGAATTGAATCTTGGGAATTCTGAGCTTTTGAGCTAATATCCACTTATCAGTGAATATATACCATGCATGTTCTTTTGTGATTGGGTAACCTCACTCAGGATGATATTTTCTAATTCCATCTATTTGCCTAAGAATTTCAAGAATTCATTGTTTATAATATCTGAGTAATACTCCATTGGGTTAGTACTCTATTGTGTACCACATTTTCTGTATCCTTTCCTCTGTTGAAGGATATCTGGGATATTTCCAGCTTCTGGCTATTTAAATAAGGCTGCTATGAGCACAGTGGAGCTTGTGTCCTTGCTGTATGTTAGAGCATCTTTTGGGTATATGCCCAGGAGTGGTATAGCTGTGTCCTCAGGTAATATTATGTTCAATATTCTGAGGAAGCCCCAGACTGATTTCCAGAGTGGTTGTACCAGCTTGCAATCCCACCAACAATGGAGGAGTGTTCCTCTCTCTCCACATCCTCACCAGTATTTGCTGTCACCTGAATTTTTTATTTTAGCCATCCTGACTGATGTGAGGTGGAATCTCAGGGTCATTTTGATTTGCATTTCCCTGATGACTAAGGATGTTGAACATTTCTTTAGGTGCTTCTCTGCCATTCGATATTCCTCAGTTGAAAATTCTTTGTTTAGCATTGTACCCTAATTTTTAATAGAGTCATTAGATTCTCTGAATTCTAACTTCTTGCGTTCTTTGTATATGTTGGATAGCAACCCTCTATCGGATTTAGGATTGATAAAGATCTTTTCCCAATCTGTTGGTTGCTGTTTTGACCCATTGACAGTGTCCTTTGCCTTAAAGAAGCTTTGCAATTTTATGAGGTCCCATTTGTCAATTCTTGACCTTAGAGCATAAGCCATTGATGTTCTGTTCAGGAAAATTTCCCCTGTGACCATATGTTCCAGGCTCTTCTCCACTTTCTCCTCTATAAATTTCAATGTCTCTGGTTTTATGTGGAGGTCCTTGTTTCACTTTGACTTGAGCTTTGTACAAGGAGATGAGAATGGATCAATTCAAATTCTTCTCCATACTGGCCTCCAGCTGGACCAGCACCAATTGTTGAAAATGCTGTCTTTTTTTCCACTGGATGGTTTTAGCTTCTTTGTCAAAGATCAAGTGACTATATGTGGGCTCATTTCTGGCTCTTCAATTCTATTCTATTGATCTTCCTGCCTGTCTCTATACCAATAACATACAATTTTTAATCACTATTGCTCTGTAAGACAGTTTAAGGTCAGGGATGGTGATTCCACCAGGGGTTCTTTTATTGTTGAGAATAGTTTTTGCTATCCTATGTTTTTTGATATTCCAGATGAATTTGCAAATTGCCCTTTCTTGAGTTAGAAATTTGATGAGGATTGCATTGAATCTGTAGATTGCTTTCAGCAAGATGGTTATTTTTACTATATTAATCCTGCCAATCCATGAGCATGGGAGATCTTTCCATCTTCTGTGGTCTTTGAGTTCTTTCTTCAGATCTTTCAGCTGCTTAGAGTCACACCAGGATATCTTATATTATTTGTGACTATTGTGAAAGATGTTGTTTCCATAGTTTCTTTCTCAGCCTGTTTATCATTTGATTAGAGGAAGGCCTCTGATTTGTTTGAGTTAATTTTATATCCAGCCACTTTGCTGAAGATGTTTATCAGCTTTAGGAGTTCTCTGGTAGAATTTTGGGATCACACTTAAGTATACTATCATTATCAGATGCAAATAGTGATATTTTCATCCTTCTTTTCTAATTTATATCCTTTTGGCTTCCTTTTATTGTGTAATTGCTCTAGCTATAACTTCAAGTACTATATTGAATAGGTAGGGATAGAGTGAGCAACCCTGTCTAGTTTGAATTTAATGGGATTGCTTCAAGTTTCTCTCCATTTAGTTTAATGATAACTACTGGTTTGCTGTTTATTGCTTTTAAATTTTGTCAGATGCTTTCTCAGCATCTAATGAGATGATCATATTTTTTTCCTTTGAGTTTGTTTATATAGTGGATTACATTTAAGGATTTCCATATATTGGAACACCCCTGCATCCCTGGGATGAAGCCTACCTTATTGTATTGAAAGATCATTTTGATGTGTTCTTAGTTTCTTTTTGCACAAATTTTATTGAGTAATGTTTCATCCATGTTCATAATGGAAATTGGTCTGAGGTTCTCTTGGTTGTTTCTTTGTGTGGTTTAGTTATAAGCATAATTGTGACTTCATAGAATGAATTGGGTAGTGTCCCTTCTGTATCTATTTTGTGGAATAGTTTGAAGAGTATTAGTATTAGGTCTGCTTTGAAGGTCTGATAGAATTCTGCACTAAAGCCATCTGTCATGTTTTTTTTTTGTTTGTTTGTTTTTGTTTTTTTAAATTGAGAGACTTTTAATGGCTGCTTCTATTTCTTTAGGGGTTATGGATGGTTTAGATAGTTTATCTAATCCTGATTTATCTTTGGTATTTTGTGTCTGTCTAGAAAATTGTCCATTTCATCCAAATTTTCCCATTTTGTTGAGTATAGGCTTTTGTAGCAGGATCTGATGGTTTTTTGAATTTCCTCAGTTTCTGTTGTTAAGTCTCTCCTTTCATTTCTGATTTTATTAATTTGCATACTGTCTCTGTGCCCTCTGGTTAGTCTTGCTAAGGGTTTATCTATCTTGTTGATTTTCTCAAATAACCAGCTCCTGATTTTGTTGATTCTTTGTATAGTTCTTTTTGTTTCTACTTGGTTGATTTCAGCCCTGAGTTTGATAATTTCCTGCCTTCTACTCCTCTTAGGTTATTTGCTTCTTTCTTTCTTTCATTCTTTCTTTCTTTCTTTTTCTTTCTTTATTTCCTCCTCCTCCTCCTCCTCCTTCTTCTTCTTCTTCTTCTTCCTCTTCTTTTTCTAGAGCTTTTAGGTGTACTGTCTAGCTGCTAGTGTATTCTCTCTCCAGTTTCTTTTTAGAAGCACTTAGAGCTATGTGTTTTCCTTTTAGCACTGATTTCATTGTGTCCCATAAGTTTTGGTATGATGTGCCTTCACTTTCATTAAATTGTAAAAAGTCTTTAATTTCTTTCTTTATTTCTTCCTTGACCATGTCATTTTTGACTAGAGCATTGTTCAGCTTCTATGTTTATGTGGGCTTTCTGTTGTTTTTGTTGCTATTGAAGACCAGCCTTAGTCCATGGTGATCTGATAAGATGTATGGGATTATTTCTATCTTCTTGTATCTGATAAGGCCTGTTTTGTGACCAATTACATGGTCAATTTTGGAGAAGGTACCATGAGGTGCTGAGAAGAAGGTATATTCTTTTGTCTTAGGATGAAATGTTCTATAATATCTGTTAAATCCATTTGTTTCTTAACTTTGTTAGTTTCACTGTGTCTCTGTTTAGTTTGTGTTTCCATGATCTGTCCATTGCTGAGAGTGGGGTGTTTAAGTCTCCCGCTCTTATTGATTGAGGTGCAATGTGTACTTTGAGCTTCAGTAAAGTTTCTTTAATGAATGTGTATGCCTCTGCATTTGGAGAATAGATGTTCAGAATTGAGAGTTCTTCCTGGTAGATTTTTCCTTTGAGGAGACTGAAGTGTCCTTCTTTATCTTTTTTGATAACTTTTGCTTGAAAGTCGATTTTCTTTAATATTAGAATGGCTACTCCAACTTGTTTCTTGGGACCATTTCCTTGGAAAATTGTTTTCTAGACTTTTAATTTTATGTAGTGTCTGTCTTTGTCACTGAGGTGCATTTCCTATATGCAGCAAAGTGCTGGGTCCTGTTTATGTATCTAGTCTCTTACTCTATGTCATTTTATTGGAGAATTGAGTCCATTAATGTTAAGAGATATTAAGGATAAGTGATTGTTGCTTCCTGTTGTTTTTGTTGTTAGAGTTGGAATTATGTTTTTGTGGCTATCCTCTTCAGGTTTGTTGAAAGATTACTTTATGGCTTTTTCTAGGGTATAGTTTCCCTTCTTGTGTTAGCGTTTTCACATTCTTGTTTTTTCACTGCTGTCTGGCATCTGGAGATAGGATGTTTAAGGTGTTTCTTTGTATTGTTATCTGTTCTGGTAGGTGTGTTCCATTCTTTGGTTTCTGTCGCCAATCTCCACATCCTAGAAAAATGTGGTGGCTGTTTGCTCCCTGGTAGAGATCTCTTTTGACTCCCAGTCCAGTGCAGCCACTGCGGGTGTCTGGTAGAAAGTGCTTCTGTGTACTGGTGGCTAACGCAAATGGAGATGGACTAGAGAGAAGGTTGGTAAAGTGTTGGGAAGAGCTAAACTGGGTCTCTACCAAGATGCAGAGTACCCAAGAAATGGAGGCAGGGTAGGAAGAAGGAGTCTTACAGGCAGGCTACAGTAGGACAAAGAACACATTTAGTGAGACAGGAATGAAGGGGCTAGGGGACCTTGGCCCGATATTAATTCCCTTATGGTATGTCTCCAGATTCCGTGAAAGACTATTCAGAGGATAAGATCTTATTCTTCTGAAAATTTTCTCTGTGTTGTCGTTTCTACTTTTACTCCATGTTTTAGTAAATATAAACACAGATTCTTAATCTTGTTTATACTATATTTTATATCTCATTTTTGTTATATTTGTGGCTGCAGTTTAGATTTTAGTAGTCTATTATATCAGAGGCTACAAAAAATCAATAAAATATCAATCATTTAAGGAGAAATATTTATATAATTTAAGACAATTTTTAATTTTTCATAGTAGTATGATTTATATAATGTATAGAATAGTACTTTAAAGTGTATAGTTTCAGCTGATATAAACAGACATTTTATAACATCGTGAGAATTTCTATTGGAACATAATTGTATTATAGGGGTCTCTAGGGTCACAGAATTTACGGGTAGTTTCTATATAGTAAAGAAATTTGTTGATGACTTACAGTCTATAGTCCAACTCCCAACAATGGTCAGCAGCAGTTGTGAATGGAAGTTTAAGGATCTAGCAGTTATTTTGTCCCACAAGCAAACAGACAAAGAAGAGAGAATCTTCCTTCTTCCAACGTCCTTACGTAGGTCTCCAGCAAAAGGTGTGGCCCAGATTAAAGGTGTGTACCACTATGCCTGGATATAGGACTTGCTTTGTCCCAGATGGCCTTGAACTCAGAGATCTCCTTGCCTTAGTCTCCTAGGATTCATAGCCACTATGCCTCAAGATTTCCATGCCAAGCTCCAGGTCAGAAACTTATATCTCCCATCCTCAAGATCAGGATCACAGGTGAGCCTTACAATTCTGGATTGCAGTTCATTCTAAATACAATCAAGTGGACAACCAGGAATATTTATTACAATCCACCCCATGTCTACATGACACAAATAATATCTAATGTCCACATGAAACAATAGCAGGGTCATGAATATGCCTAACATGATATAACTATTCCTCATAGAATTGCANCTCCCTGGTAGAGATCTCTTTTGACTCCCAGTCCAGTGCAGCCACTAGACATTACCCTTCTTACCTCAATTGTGGAGAGACAATCCAATTTTCCCGTGGTAATCTGGATCTATCACCCCTCCTAACACTGTTATTCCTTTCTTAGCCTGTTGGTTTATGGGTATTAGAAGCCCAAAAATGAGCAGGGGGAAGTCTGAGATTCCAGTTGAATGGAATGTTTGTTGTGGCTGATGGTAGGAGCATTCTCTCCTCTGGAACCAAAAATTCTAGGCTAGCAGATCCTAGAGTTGATGTTATGTGTCTTATTTGATTGCTTTACACCTTGTTTAGTGAGGTAGAATCTCTCATTGAACTCTGAGTTGGCTAATTTGGTCAGTCTAGCTAGCCAGTTTGCCCTCAGGATCTCTTGTTTCTACCTCCCAAGCACTTGGTTTACTGGTGTATCCCACATGTCAATTATGTGAGTTTTCTGGCTCTGAACTTGGGTTTATACTTCCATGTTGAATACTTTGCCCATTGAGTCATTTCCCTAGCCCATACAAATACTTTCTATGGGAAAACAGAAAATATACATGGCAGAACTTGGGAACTATTTTTTCTGTCTCTCTGTCTCTGTCCCTCTTTCTCTTTCTGTCAGGGTCTCTCTATGTAACTCTGGCTGTCCTGGAACTCTCTCTGTAGACCAGGATGGCCTTGAACTCTGATATCTCCTTGCCTTATTCTCCTGGGATTCATAGCCACTATGCTTCAAGATCCAAGATCCAGGTCAGAAACTTGTATCTCCCAGCCTCAACATCAGGATCACAGGTGAGCCTTCCAATTCTGGATTGTAGGTCATTCCAGATATAGTCAAGTTGACAACAGGAAATAGCCACTACAATAATCTAAATTCTTTTAAAGAGGTTAAAATATTGCTGGGTGGTCACGGAAAGACTTTGATGAATAGCAAGTAATACCCATAAAATTAGTTTTATTTTTCAGAATTAAAAGCAGAAACAAGAAGTCATGTGTTATTTTGAACCCAAGTAAATGCTCCCTTTCATTACATAGATTATGTTCATCTAGTAAAATCATACTTTAAGCTACTGTTATTTTTTTATTGTGTCTTAGAGAAGTATTTTTGAATACCTTGTTTTCTATTTCACACTCACAAGTCCTCTTTATTTTTTGTTTATTTTGTGATTTGTACTTTGGAGGTGTGTAGTGATTCATCCTGATGCTTTATAAGGGGAAACACTAAGAAGTCTCAAGTATTTAGCAATTGAATTTTTAAGGGTGGATACTTGCATATTATTTATCTACCCAAATTGTAGATAATAGTATGCTGAAATAATTAGAAGTACAAAAAAATGATTTAGAGTTGTTAAGTTGATGACAGTTTAAGGCATGTCTGATGTGAGGTACGGTGCTTGACATGCCACAGGAAGGTTGAATAAGTTCTTTTATACAATAAAAATAGTGGTGCCT
This sequence comes from Mus minutoides, assembly GCA_902729485.2. Taxonomy (NCBI): domain Eukaryota; kingdom Metazoa; phylum Chordata; class Mammalia; order Rodentia; family Muridae; genus Mus; species Mus minutoides. Next base: position 2,471,544 of record LR749517.1, on the reverse strand, counting down.
ACTACCGTACACATATGCGATGGAAACATTAAACTCATTTCTTAGTGTAACCATAGCATTACAATTTATGTTATATTTATAGTTACTCAATATATTGTTTATTCTAAAACAGCAAGAATTAGAAAAACCAACTAGAATCAATTAGTTTACCTGGTGAGATCAGGTTGGAAAATATAAGATAACTATCTCTTATCGTGCTACCTTATTCTTGTAGGATAAGATAGCACGATACCCTTATCTCAGATGGAGTAGTTAAGAAATTCATATGGTACACCATCAAGTATACATTTTTTCTTTTTTTTTTCTATTTCTAAAATGGAATTTATCAGTCTTTTTTTTTTAGAAAACATGCCTTATTTATTAAGTAAGCATCTTCTTTTGAAAAAAATAGTGACTCATGAGATTTAGTTATTGACTCAATTACTGCTCATCTTACATATAGTGTCGTTTTACAGATTGCTTAAAATATTTGCTAGTAATATTTAGCTGAAATATTGATATTTATCATATCTGGACAACGTCCAAAACCAAAATAAATAAATAAATGTAATTTCTTTTTCTAATTTATTATATATTGAACATTTAAAATTACATATAACATTGCTGAATCTTACTGAGAGTAATGAACACTTAAAAAGAAATTAATTTTTTATAATTTTCTTGTGATATATATTGTTTAATGCCAATTAATATCAGTGCTTTATTGACTAAATTGTGATATATATTATTTAATGCCAATTAATATCAGTGCTTTATTGACTATATTGTGATATACATAAGAGATAGAATTTGAAAATATGTGACCTACAGAAATTCATAATTAAAATCAGTTTTCTCTCTTTTCACCTTATAGAATTAGTATAAGCAACTACTATATTCAATAAAATTAAAGGCTGATGTTTCATGAATATGAGGGAAACCCTGAGCCAAATGTAATGGTAACATCTGTAATTCCAGTGCTCGGAAGACTGAAACAGGGATCAGAAAGTCTAGTCTCATGTAACAGAATCAGAAAGTATAGTCTGAACTTGGATTGACTGTGAAGTTGTCCCCCTTTCTACAGCTAGACCTTGTGTAGGTAAGAGCCTCTTGAAGTTGAAGAAAGAGAAGATGTCTTATAATTTCCCTACTTTGAACACCCTTTCCTTACTTCAAATACTTTATCATCTTCTAGTCACTTTTTGATTTCTGTAGATTTTTAGGGTAGGAAATGAGTCCAACCCATGGTAACAAAGAAGTGGGAAGGATCTTTCTGAACTACTAGTGTTACAAAATGATGCCACATTTTGTAGGTTTAGCTAAAAGAAAAAAAAAATCTGAGTTTGCTTATTCTTCCTAGAGATTCTGTCCCAGAATTTACCAGGCCAGCTTTGACAGGTCATGTACTAAGGGGGATATATGGTATCAGCACCTAATCACCCAGCAGACTTTTCTCTGAGGGAGCAAAATTTAATTCTCTGGGGCCAGTGAAAAGGGGGAAAATACACAAACAAACACACACACACACACACACACACACACACACACGGTGGATGAAGGGCCTTTATTTTTTCTCCCAAAGCTTATATCCCGCAGCAAAACCTCTCAAGTGGCATAAGAATTACAATGTGATCACATTCTATTTTTAAATGAATAATTACAAGTAAAAAAACAGCACATTCCCCAATTTCTTTACATTATTAAACATTTTACATACTATAGGTTAAAAAAGTAAATTATTCCCAAGGATCCACATGAATTTATTTTTAAGTAACTTATTATAGATTAACAAAGTATAAGTAAGCAATGTGTTTTTCTCAGCCATGTCTTTTACTGGCAGGCTTCAAAATTTGCAGTTACAAAGAAATGATCAATCATTGTATTACTTAGGGATAAGGGGCTTGGGACTCACATCACAGGTCTATTTGGAGAATATGCTAGAGAGCATGTATACTGCCTCTGTCTGTTGTCACTCCCATCTTGATGTATATGATTGTAAGTGTGGGGAGCATTTAACTAAAATTTCAGGGAAACAGTTTGTAAATACTTCATATTCTCTTACACCTTCTTTGGTGAGAAATATCTTGTCAGTTTTCAGTTGTTTACTTGAAAATTCATTGTATCACTATTACCCATAATTATAAATTAACATTAATTGTAAGTAATCATTCTCATTCAGTTGTTATATTCAAATAATATGAGAATGTGTTAAAATTCAACCAAAATAAAAATTATTGTTAAGTCTGACAGAGCCTAAAGACATGAATTTGAAGGGTAATTATCAATCTTATTATTATTTTGTTATATCAAAGCATGGATTATCTGAATACTGGCAACTCATGCATAGCAAGAATAAAGAAGATGAAAATTTCTATAATACTGAGATACATCATGGTAAATAAACTGTGGATCTCTTCCTTAAGTCAGTAACTACCATAGTCAGCAGAAGTGTATTCTTGGCAATAAAATCACATATTAAAATGGAAAATCCCCAACTTACCTCTACTGTTACACTTGCTATGCTGACATATTTTTGAAATACATTTATCAGTATATATTTGATATCTCTTTAGAAAGGGCCCCAAATAGGGAATGAACATAAGGTATACAAACAAGAATGTTTTCACTGAGGTTTAGAACCAACGTGTGTAAGAACCTGTCTCAGTAGTTAGTATATGAGTAATAATGAAACACGAAGAACCTGAGTAATAATCCAGTTACGAGTTTGCTAATAAAATTTCTAGTTATGATTCAAATGGTATAATTATCTAAATTGACTTTTTATAGTTAGTTATTTTTTTGAAAATTCAGTTTATATGACAAGTGGAGAGAGCTTATTTGATTAGTTGTCTTTATAAAAGTAATATCTATTCCTTTGTATTCCAGTCTTACTCACAATTAGAAGCTCTGTATGCTGTTACCCTAACCACTGACCATCATTCAACCATTTGCATTAATGACTTCTTACTTGTTTTTAAATTCCCTTTTGCTTTATTCCACTATACCATTCTTCCTGTTGGATGGAAGAATGGTATAATGGATGGAAACTACAAGAGGACAGAGATTTTCCTCCTATATTTCTCTGACTTAGTGCATAGAATGGGACCTATAAAGAGAAAGATGCTTATTATGCATTTGCTCAATAACAATTCCAATATCTACTGTCCATCTAATTAAAAAAATTCCCTTTCTGCTCCCAAACTACTCCTTTTCTCTGTTCATTATCCCAATGTTGAAATGTGTTGTCTCCATTCTTCAGTTTTTGAATTATCATCCTGAATCAGTTACATTTTTTTTGATTTTTTAAAGCAACATGACCAAAAGTGACTTGAAGAATAAATTGTATCTTGACTTAAAGGTTCAGGGATGAGTTCATAATCTTATGAGTCAGATGGTAGCAGACAGTCAGAGCAGGAGGCTGAACAATCACATCATCAAAGGCAAATAAAAAGCCCAGAGTACAATCTGGAAGTGGGTAAGGCTGTAAACTCTCAAAACCCGCCCACAGTGAAGTACTTGTTACATTAAGGCTCCACCTCCTAAAGGTTCATAACCTCTCCAAACAGTGCCACCAACCAGGGACCAAGTTTTCAAATATATGAGCCTATGGGAGACATTTCTCATTTAAATCACTACACAACCATTGTAACAGAACTTCACTAGTTAAATGACACCAATGTCTCTGTTTCCAGCTCTCACTTTCCTAGAATCAGAGGTAGGTATAAGGTTTCTATCCAACAGCATTTTATGTCCTTTCAATCATGCAAGATGCCTTTGTATAAATTCTTTCACTGTAGTCTGTACTGTTCTTCCAGATACTTTTACAAACATATAAGACCGTCAGGATTTACATTGTAGAATGGCAACTTTTTATCAAGGGTGGACAAGACCCTTGAATGCCACTGCCATCCCTTACAAGTGATACAGTGCCAGTTAAGGAATGTTTGGGAGCTCCCATATAGTTACATAGTTAAACAAAAGAACAGTACAGCAGCTGTATACATTGACATTTCCCACAAGCACACAGTTTCATTCTGGGGTGCTGCTCCTGAGGTAGGTCCCTGAGCATTTCCCTATATAGTCCTGGGAGGGCTGGCTTATGCCTTTTGTTTTGGGCCCAAAGGCTGATTTTATCCCACTGTGGCTGCTGCTAAGATCTTAATTGTAGTAGGTTCTGTATTTGTTTGCCCATCAGCTGCATCCGGGTTCTGAAAGGTTCTAGGCCAAACAAAACATTTCATCCTCAGTACAGTTCACACTATGTATGCTATGGGATAGCTCTTCACCTCTTAATCTTTTCTTCCACCAACTTTTTGCTCAGAGTTTAACGCCTTCCAAACACTCACTAATGGAATTTTCTTCCTGAGAACTCCTACTGAACACAGATCTTGTCACATTTTCTTTCTTGTAGGCTGGATAGTCTATTTTGTCTGCTCTTTCCTTTGTTAACATCAGGTATATGCTTTAGTACTTTATAAATCCAACCTGTTAACATCAGGTATATGCTTTAGTACTTTATAAATCCAAAAATGCCAGTTTTGTGGTGCTAGTCTGACAATGCCTCTCTTACTGCATAGAGATCATATCTCTCCACAGAGCTCAGCAAAACCACTAAAGTTCCATATTAGTTCCAACATCTCTGATGGATCAACCTTTTTCTTAACTCTCCTGTGAATCCATTCTTATATGGCCTATCATTCAAACACAGCCTTTGCATACCTAGTTTTCTCAGATAATACCTCTCTTTGCTCTCGATCTTGTCATCAAACATTGCCTTGATCATACCTGTTTTATTCAGTAATATTTGCCTTTCCTCTTGAACCAGGCAGCAACACTGTCTCCCAATGCCTAGTCTCTTCAGTAATGTTTGTCTTTTATCATGTGGTAGCAGTTCCTCATGGGGATTTCAGAAGGAGATAACCAAGTGTCCTTAATGGCTTGTATGAGCCAGTATATCAAAGAATGCTGCCCCTCTCTTTGCCTTAAGTAATGCAGCCTTTGTTTCTAGGAGGAATGGCTTGTAGGTTGGTTTACTCGGCTTTGCTTCCTCTCCACTAATTCCATTTACCCCACCCTCATGAACTATGCTGTGGTTGGTCTTTCATTCATTGCTCTATGGTCTTTTCTAATTCAAGCAATTCACATTGCTTGCTTTATTGGCTATTTCCTGTTTACTGTAGTTTCATGTAATGATCCATCGATTCCCATCTGAAGACTTCTGTATGCAGGTTTATCAATTCTGACTTGCTCACTCCCTCCTTTCATTCTTATTTTCACCATGGATTCCAAGGCTTTGGAAATGGAGCTTTAGCACATATTTAGTTTGTATCATTTATTTTGTGAAATTTTATAGTCTACAGAATACATGTCATTATCTGTGTCCATAAATTTATGCCTAAATATTCAATATGTTGAAGCCAGTGTGGCTTCTTGTTGTGAAATTATATATTGTAGTGTATAGCAATAATCTGAGTATAAACTTATACCCTATATCCTTGCTATATATGTCTCTAGCTCTTTTCTTTCTTTTTAGGTATCATGGGATATTTTCTTTGTAGATAAATTGTGCCATCTATTATGTAGACAAATTTTCTTCATACACAGGCTTTCTCTGTATGGATGCATATATATATATATATATATATATATATATATATATATATATATATACACACACACAAAGAAATATACTAATATATTTGTGGGTCAAAGTTATATTAGTATTATTATAAAATTGGATGAATGCTCAGGTGAGGAACACAAGGAGTGTGAGATTGGCATTGTGCCAGAGGTATTTGCTGGGGCATTTAAAGCTTGTAGCTATGATAAACAGATGTCCTTCTATATGATTTTTTTACAGACACCCCATCACAGAGGGTGCAGTTTATTCTTGGAACTGAGGACGATGACGAGGAGCACATCCCTCATGACCTATTCACAGAACTGGATGAGATTTGCTGGCGTGAAGGGGAAGACGCCGAGTGGCGAGAAACAGCCAGGTAAAGATTTGGGTTGAACAGTGAAAGAATATTTTTATTTTATCTAGGTCATTAGAAGAATAGAGTCCCAGTGCAACGATTCTGCAAACATCTAGGGTTTTCGCAGCTTTCTGAATGTGCTCATCTGGCCTGGGCAGATCCTATAATGGTATATGGGTCAGAATGAAGTCTGAAGGCAGTTATTAAACACTGATGCAGTGCCAGCTACAGCTGCAGCCTTAAAGATAAACAGTAGCCTGGTTTGTATACCAGCAACAAAACAATGGAAATCAGAAGTAATTCGTTTCTATCTCTCCAGCTGCTGACTTAAACCCAAATTGGTGTTATCGTGTGGTAATTTCACTGTGAGCTTTTTTGGGAAAAAAACAAAAAACAAAAAACAAAAAACAAAAAACATGGAAAAGAGTTTTGTTATAATTCTCAATTTAATGTAGTGTTTGGTAAGGAATAAAAATATTTTATGTTAGTTTTTCTAGCATAAGAATTCATTAAGTTGGATGTTTCTAACATATCTTTTAAAATATTTTCTATATTCATAATTAATATTTTAGTTGTGCCATATAATTATGAATTACTATAAAATCAATGAGTTAACTTTTATACCTTTCACTAATTTGTGCTTTCTTACATTTATTCATTATTTAATAATCATTTATAAAGTGTCAATTAAATAAATGGTAAGTAGAATAGAGGCAGCAAAAGCGTCAGATCTTGCCTTCAAAATATTCAGTCTAGACAAAGCCACATAGTGTAAATGTTGTGCCATGAATACTGTGACTGATGGATGCATAGTAACTGCAAAAACCCAGGGTTGCCCTTGGTCTACTGCGATTAAGGTCTTTATATGAATATGACTAACCTGAGGTCTATCTAAAATGTAGATGTTGTATGTAGTAGGCATTCAGTCTTAAGTTCTGCATTTTTGTATCAGCAATATAAATTTATGCAATCATTTAAATTACCTAATTGCTATATAACTGAACTTTATTTAGCCAATCTTGACACACCTCATCCATTTCATCTAGAGTTTCCAGTTTTGCAGAGTTTAGGTTTTTGTAGTAGGTTCTGATGGTTTTTTGAATTTTCTGAGTTTGGATGATTTTCTCGACAGATACCACATACCAAAATTAAATCAAGAGCAGGTAAACTATCTAAACAATATTCCCTGAGGAAATAGAAGTCATTAAAAACCTCCCAACCAGTAGGATAGCCATTACTACTTGTTTCAACTTTTTTTCTTATTTTCAATTATATATTTTAATCGATTTTAGTTCCTTACATCTTGAGAGGAAAATTCTTTGTAACATATCTGTATGTACATTTATATGTTTTTACATATGTATAGTGAATGTTTTATCTCATTGCATGGCTTGCCTTTTACATTTTTTATTAGTATCTTTGAAAAACAGAATTTGTACTAGTTTTGTAGACACCAATGTGCTAAGTTTGTCCTTGATTAAAGATGTTCAACTTGTGGGGAAAAAAAAAGAACAAAAGAACCTCCCAGCACTCTCCCCCCCAAAAAAAAACCAATTCCTAGGGTCAGAGGCTTTAGTACTGAATTGAATTCTATCAAACCTTCAAAGAAGAGCTAATACTAACACTCCTTAGACAATTCCTTAAAACAGAAGGAACACTACATAGTTCATTCTATGAAATCACAGTTACTCTGATACCTAAACAACACAAAGACCCTACAAAGAAAGAGAACTTCAGATCAGTTTTACTTACTGGATTTTTTTGAGTAGTCTAAGTTGATAATTTTATTTGAAATAGTGAAGTAATTTATTTTTTTGAGGCAGGTTTCTCTGTGGCTATCATGGAATCCACTTTGTAGACAAAACTGGCCTCAAACTCAGAGATTTACCTGTCTCTGTCTCCCAAGTCTGAAATTCAAGGTGTGTACCACCATACATGGCTATAATGAATCAGTTTAAAGGAAAAAAATATTTTCTAGGTAATTCCTGTTAAAATAACAAACAAGCAACTGAACAAAAAACAAAACGTGCTAGTTTTAGAAAATTCAAAAAGTATGAAATAGTAGACAAAATCATTTTTCTATCTTGATTTATACTTCCTTGTTCAAAGGGTACCACTATTAAGAGTCCCTCATGAATCTTCAAGGGGTACCACTATTAAGAGTCCCTCATGAATCTTAGCCCCTCCTCCACTGAATTTAATACAAATTATTTTCTCTTTTCAGTTTATATATTATAGTGTTTACCTTGCTTTTTATTTTATATGCTTATACTTTTTCTATATTAGCCATGCAAAATTTATACTATTTTTTAAAATTATGGCATTGAACTAAATAACGTAATTAATTATCCAGACTGGATAGACATTCATGTTTGTCTCTTTTCCCCAAAATCTGTGATAATGATTATTTATAGATATATTTTGTAGTTTTGCATTGTAACATTATATTGTAGTTATTTATGTAGGGTAAAATTTTAACAGTAGAATTTTATGTGCCAAAATAGAGTTCATTTTTCTTTCACTAATTATTTCAGTAATTACAAAATTACTGTTATAAATTTGATAAATTTAACCATCCAAGAGTGTGTGAATGCTTTATTCCCCAAAATCATAGCTCATGCTGTTTTACTATTTTATACATTAAACATATCATATTTAAATTTTATATGAGATTTTACATATTTTATGTTTTCTTTTTCTTATGAGCTATTATTCCATTTACTCTGAATGTCTTGTTTTTGTTTGTTTGTTTGAATGATTAAAATTGACAGTGTGCTATTTTGTTGTTACTGCCTTTAAAGAAAACTTTTTCATGAATTAATAAATTTTACATCTTTCCAACTGCATCAAAAACAATAATATAGCTTGACTTGGTGGTATACACCTTTAGTTCCAGGGAGAAATAGTTTGATCCCAATCTGGTCTACATAGTGAGTTTCAAGCAAACTAGGGATACATAATGAAAATAGTCTAACCCCCCCCCCCACCAACAAACAAAAACAAAAAAATCAACATTAAAAACAAAACAAAATGATACAAAAACCAAAACACAAACAAACAAACAAAAAATCAGACTTTTCAAAGATACATGTGATCATCTTTATTTAGTAACAGGAAAGCATTATAAGATCATCTCCACAAGACTGTGGCATAACTTTGCTTTTGTACGTTTAAAACACCGATAATGGAATAAAAGTGCACCCATTCCTGTTAAATGGTAGAGACATCTGTCCTCTCCTGGCTACAGGACACATGTTCCTGGTTGGCAGGAAAGGAGGGTTGGTAGATGAGATACTGTGCCTTGAATTAGTTAAAGTAAATCTCTTCCATTTATTGCTGAGAAGCACTTCTTAGATTTTTTTTTTTTTTTTAGTTTATGAGATTATATCTGTGGATATAAGGACAAATGTTTAGATTGTTTTAAAGGACTGTGATTGTTTAGTAAATAGTGGTTGTAGGTTCTCCTCCGAGATCTATGATTTCACTAGTACTGATCAGTTGGCCAAGTTTCCAATACCAAGCTCAGTTTCTCTCGTGTTGAGCAGGTCTTAATTCTAATTAGAAAGCTCTTGGTTACTGCCAACGTATGCATGCCACAAGTACACTCTTAGAGTTATTGTTTGAGTTTCATTGCTTTCAACCTTTATAATAAAAATGAGAATTTAAATTTAAATCTATTTTTTGTCTTCAGTAGCATATCATTCTTAGAATTTCCCACTTTGTAGATCATATAATGATCCATTTCTTTGATTCAGAAATATACTTATAAATTTCCCAGCCTCAAAGACCTAGGAAGTGGCAGAAGAAATCTTAGAAACATCTTTCCTTCTGTCAGAGTTAATCAGATAGGATTTCAACATGCTTTAATAAAACAACTTGTATAATGTGCTCACCCTAAATGACCAGAGTGTGTTGCTCTGTTCATCCATAAAGAATAAAAGGGATGATCTGGTTAATTATTAGCATTCTTTACTAATGCTAGCTAGAACCCATGTCTGTTACTGCACTTTTAGAGTCTTAAGCATGGCACAGCTGTTTGAAGTTAATGGAGACATCTGATGAACAATTAAAATATGCATTTAAGAGAAAGGTAGGTATATTTTGGCTGAGATGCAGTACTTCACAGAAAGCAGAATGTACTTATTGGAGATTTAAATTTTAGTGAGTTTTAAAGTGACAGAAATGCATTTGTGGTTTTTTTTTTTTGCCATTGTTTATCTAAAACTAATTTGGATTAATTAATGAATCCATCTGATTTTTCAAATGCAATTTATTTCTAATAAATAAGTGGCATATACTTTGCATTGCTTCTTTCTTTTGTTAGTATTTATGTGGAATTAGTAGAGTTCTACTCTAATAGTAAAAATAAAAATGATATTTTTTATTATTTTTGACATGCAAAATGAGCAAAGTTTTAGATTTAGAGGTTACTATTTTGGATCTTATCTACATAATAAATGTTTGTGGAAAACAGCTTTTCTGTTTAAAACCCTAAAAGAGATATGTGAAGAGACTACTGAAATAACAAAATTACAATGTCCCACTTAAAAATAAGATGTCTCTCGTAAAAAGAGCATAGAGAGTGAGCACAAACCCAAAGCTGCGAGATGGTCCAGGCAGCGAGCGTGCCTTATTCGCTATGCTTGCCATTTCAAATGTTTTCTACAATTGAGTTCAGAAGGGCCAATTAGGGACTAGTAAAGATGTTGATAGTTAGAGGTAGGATAGAAAAGTGCTAGTACCCCAAAACAATCTTATTGATGCTACAAAAGCATTTGAGCGTCAAGATTAGTAAATATTCACATCAACTGAACTCTTCAGTAGAATGCAAATGCAAAGATCAAATGAATTAAGACAAACCAAAAAATGTACATGCAAGTAACGTTATACATGCTGAGCAGATTATATTTAAGCATTTGTGAATATATTTGTATATACACTATATACATAGATATATGTGATAACAACTAATGAAGAATAAGGACATGAGGCAATTATATTGTAAAATCAAAAATCAAAAAAAAATCTTTGAGAGAAAAGAATAACTAGAGCCATTAAACATTGGGTTTTGATAGTACTTGTCTCCTTAAGATGAATTGCTTTACATATATTTACTAGTTCTGTTTCAAGTGTCTTAAAGGTGGAAGCTTTATCTGGGAGTATCTTGACACCTTCAAAACCATAATTTAGGAGCTATAGAGCTCCTTCCTATTTGACAGAATCAAAGAACAAAACTTCCTAAAAATGTTAAGCTGAGTTAGTGTTAAATAATACATGCAGAGTTAATTTCTCTAGAAAAAAAATCTGTTGCTAAATGGTAAAAGAATTTGCTTTGTGTATTTTAATACAAGTGGGGCACATTTTCATCAACTTAATCCTCAAAGAATTCATGAAACTCATAGTTAATGTTGTTTAGTAAAAAGAGAATTCAGTGTGCTAATCATGGATCAGAAGAGATCCAGACTAAGGGGATGAAAACAATCTGCTCAGGGGTACCCAACCCCCATATACAAAATGTCATATATTTGGTCTAAAGACTATATATATATATATATATATATATATATATATATATATATATATATATATATATATATATCTCACACATATACACACATATATACGTATACATACGTGTGTGTGTGTGTGTGTGTGTGTGTGTGTGTATCATCCATCAAATGGACTTCATGAAAGTGCAGCCCACTGCAGTGAATGTAATGAAACATTTGTAACTTAGCCATATACTCAATGGCTAAAAGTCTTGAAACAGGGTCTGCAATGTCGTAAACTTCTTTATTTGAATATTTAAATGATGAAATTGGATAAAAACACAGAAAACAAAGTAATACTTATGTGATATGTATTGTTTTTTAATATAGTCTCCTTAAAATTATCTTAAGTGTGTGTTAATGCTTTTGGCATAATTCTAGAGTTGGCATAAAGCATTAAATCGTGAAATGTGTGGTATTCTTAGTAACGTGGTATTTGTAACTTGTAGACTTCTTTTATGGCAAGTACCTTATGTCTTTTCCCATAATTTTCAAAAAAATCTATGGTTTCATCAAACCAACCATGCATGTAACTTACATTTGGTCATTTTTAGCTATTAAGCTGCTTAAAACTTTCAAGACTCCATTCTTTGCTAACAGAAACAAGCATTCAATTTGAAGTATTTTTATAAATGAAACAAATAGCATGTGGATTTGTATTTAAAATGCCAGTTTATATAATACATAGATGTGTAGATCATAATCAAGAACTAAGAAACATACTAACATATGTGGCTAACTGGTTTTTGACAATGTGCAAAAGTTATGAAATGAAAGAAAGAACCATTGATACTCAAAAGCATGAAAATAAATTCGGAAAATGTGTAGAAGTGGCAACAGATTATTTTTGCAGAGAATGTGTATGTCATATATATGCAAAATAGCATACATATATATGTGTGTGTATCATATAAACATTCATACCAATTTGTCTTCAATGGCTAAATTAAAAATTAAAATATAGAAAATGGGAGGTCTCAGAACACAGGAGATTCTCTCACATGCCTGGATGACTTGATGCAATCATGGTTTCTATGAGAGACCATGTTATGGGAGAAGGCAGAAGACACATACATGCACAGACACAGAAACATATACATAACACACACACACATGTATGGCAAATGGCTTAGAAAATATCCACCACCATTAATACTTAGGGAAAGGCAAATCAAGAGGCGCTGTTAAAGATAGAGAGCAGCCAGACTGCTCATACTTTGCACCTGTGAGTGTAATTGTTAGACAAATGCCCTGTAAAATACTGTGGTAGTTTCTTATACAATTAAGCTCATGTTTACTGTTTAACACACCAGTTGTACTGTTAGGCATTTTGTTATGTAGAAATGAAAACTCTTGTTTATGCGATAATTTCTACATGAATTCTACTTAGCAGAATATTACTCACAAAAGAATATCACTTAGCAGAAAAATAGAATAAAGTATTGAAACAAGAAGCAACATTGATGAGTCTCAAGTGAATATCAGCCAAGTCTAAAAACTTTCCAACTGTATTCTTCTGCTTCCTTGCAGTGATAAGACAGTAGTCTAGTGATTTTCAGGGGACAGCAACTGAGCAAAGGCTGAGAAGAGAGAGATGTGGCACAAGAGGTTCATTCTGTTCCTCAGGAGCGGTCTGAAGCTTTTCTGTTACAGAAATGACATGGATCCACAAAAGGAATGAAAACACATAATTATATATTTTACCAATATTCTCAAACACATCACACACACATGCACATATATAGGCATATGCACTCACCCACCGTTAAAAGACAGAAGCCATGGGTTTGTAAGAAAGCATGGGAGGTGTTTGGAGGGAGAGAAGGGAAGGGGGAAATTATGTAACTTTTTTTTTTTTTTAGGCAATCATTTTGTTTATTCCCTACATGAGAAATTTGTAGTTTCAAGAAGAAGTTGAACAATACACAATGAAATTCAATGTCTCAAATTACAAAGCAAAACACAGGAATAATATCTAATACAAATGGGTCAATGACAAATACACAGGATTAGGTATTTTGTGTATAGTCACTGTTAGAGAATTATCTGCTTTCTCATCATTATATAATATTCTTCTAACTCCGAACTATATGCATGTTTCATTTTTTTCTTCTCTTTATTAGATATTTTCTTCATTTACATTTCAAATGTTATCCAGAAATTTCCCCTTACCCTCCCGCATCCCCGCCCTGCTCCCCTACCGACCCCCTCCCACGTAATGGCCCTGGCATTCCCCTGTACTGGGGCATATAGAGTCTGTATGACCAAGGGGCCTCTCCTCCCAATGATGGCCAACTAGGCCGTCTTCTTCCATATATGCAGCTAGAGACATGAGCTCAGGGGGAACTAGTTAGTTCATGTTATTCTTCCACCTATAGGGTTGAAGACCCCTTCAGCTCCTTGGGTACTTTCTCTAGCTCCTTCCTTGGGAGTCCTGTGTTCCAACTAATAGCTGACTGTGAGCAACCACTTTCCTGTTTGCCAGGCACTAGTATAGCCTCCCATGAGACAGCTATATCAGGTCCCTTTCAGCATTATCTTGCTGGCATATGCTATAGTGTTTATTTTGGTGGCTGATTATGGGAAGGATCCCTGGCAGCCGCCGTCACTGGTTGGTCCATCCTTTTGATTCAGCTTCACACATGATCTCTGTAACTCCTTCGGTGTGTGCTTTGTTCTTAATTCTAGGAAGGGGAAAGAGACCACATTTTGAACTTCATTCTTCTTGAGATTCATGTGTTTAGTAAGTTGTATCTTGGGTAGTCTAGGCTTCTGGGCTAGTATCCACATATCAGTGAGTACATGTTATGTGAGTTCTTTTGTGATTGGGTTACCTCACTCAGGATGATGGCCTCCAGATCCATCCATTTGCTTAGGAATTTCATATATTCATTGTTTCTAATAGCTGAGTAGTACTCCATTGTGTAAATGTACCAAATTTTTTGTATCCATTCCTCTGTTGAGGGACATCTGGGTTCTTTCCAGCTTCTGGCTATTATGAATAAGGCTGCTATGAACATAGTGGAACATGTGTCCTTATAACCAGATGG
>LR749517.1:2440516-2451794 GCA_902729485.2 Mus minutoides | reverse complement strand
AGACACGAGCCCAAGGGGTACTAGTTAGTTCATGGTTATTCTTCCACCTATAGGGTTGAAGACCCCTTCAGCTCCTTGGGTACTTTCTCTAGCTCCTTCTTCCTTGGGAACCCTGTGTTCCATCTAATAGCTGACCGTGAGCTTCCACCTCCATGTTTGCCAGGCATTGGTATATTTTCCCCCGAGACCGCTATATCCGCACTGGCCCATTTTCTTTAAAAACATTTCTGCAAAGCTAGATAAATTTTAAAAAACTAAATCTTTGTTTTTAATAATCTATTACAATAAAAATGTTTGTTTAATAGAATTTAAAGAGAATGTAACTGAGTAAAATGGACCAACCTTTCCTTATTTCCTCAAACCCATGAAAACAAGTTTCAATTTGGAGACTTTTCTTTTTAAATTTCTTATGATAAGGAATAATTCAACATTATAGTGCTTAATATATTTACAAGAATCTCTACTTATATAGGTGGTTGAAATTTGAAGAGGATGTGGAAGATGGAGGAGAAAGGTGGAGTAAGCCCTATGTGGCCACACTTTCGTTACACAGCTTGTTTGAGTTGAGAAGCTGCATTCTGAATGGAACTGTGCTACTGGACATGCATGCCAGCACGTTAGAAGAAATTGCAGGTAAGCTGTTTGCTGTCTTAGTTTATTTAATTCTGACAAGTTTGCCTGACTTTTATTATTCTTTTCCCTGACAATTCCATATATGTGTGAATAGTGAAAAACAAGTTTTCATTGTCTGTGTAAGGAACATTAAAATAATTTTTTCTATCTCTTTATTTGAAATAAAATAAATTAAATTTGAAATAAACCACAACTCATTTCTAAATGATGGACGGCCAGGTCTCCCTGAATATTTTCATGAGCATGTTTAGACCACACACAAAGAAACTAATCTTTACATAGTTAAAGATTTCCCATAAGGAGTTTATATGGATTAAGTGACTGAATTATATTTGAGAATAGATTAATTAGAATAAGTTTTGTAGTTGCTATATGAAATGTATCTGTCAATTATCCCAGGCTTAAAACACTGACCACTGAACATACCTTTTATGATTTCATTTTACTTTCTTTTTTTCTTAAATTTTTATTAGATATATTCTTCATTTACTTTTCAAATGCCATGCCAAAAGTCCCCTATACCATCCCCTTGCCCTGCTCCCCTACCCACTCACTCCTAGTTCTTGGCCATGGTGTTCCCCTGTACTGGGGCATATAAAGTTTACAAGACCAAGGGACCTCTCTTCCCAATGTTGGCCGACTAGGCCATCTTCTGCTACATATGCAGCTAGAGACACGAGCTCTGAGGGTTCTGGTTAGTTCATATTGTTTTTCCACCTATAGAGTTGAAGACCCCTTCAGCTCCTTGGGTACTTTCTATAGCTGCTCCATTTGGGGCCCTGTGAGCACCCAATTCTGTATTTTCCAAGCACTGACATGGCCTTACAAGAGACAGCTATATCAGGGTCCTTTCAGCAAAATCTTGCTGGCATATGCAATAGTGTCTGCGTTTGGTGGCTGACTATGGGATGGACCCCAGGGTGGTGCAGTCTCTGGATGGTCCATCCTTTCCTCAAAACTTTGCTCAAAACTTTGTCTCTGTAACTCCTTCCATAGGTATTTTGTTCTCTATTCTAGGGAGGAATGAAGTATTCAAGTGTTGGTCTTCCTTCTTGATTTTCTTGTGTTTTGCAAATTGTATCTTGGGTATTCTAGGTTTCTGGGCTAATATCCACTTATCAGTGAGTGCATATCAAGTGACTTCTTTTGTGTTTGGGTTACCTCACTCAGGATGATATCCTCCAGATCCATCCATTTGCCCAAGAATTTCATAAATTCATTGTTTTTTATAGCTGAGCAATACTCCATTGTGTAAATGTACCACTTTTTCTATATCTATTCCTCTGTTGAGGGACATCTGGGTTCCTTCCACCTTCTGGCTATTATAAATAGGGCTGCTATGAACATAGTGGAGCATGAGTCCTTATTACCAGTTGGAACATCTTCTAGGTATATGCCCAGGAGAGGTATTGCTGGATATTCTGGTAGTACTATGTCCAGTTTTCTGAGTAACTGCCAGACTGATTTCCAGACTGGTTGTACAAGCTTGCAATCCCACCAATAATGGAGGAGTGTTCCCATTTCTCCACATCCTCACCAGCATCTGCTGTCTCCTGAATTTTTGATCTTAGCCATTCTGACTGGTGTGAGGTGGAATCTCAGGGTTGTTTTGATTTGCATTTCCCTGATGATTAAGGATGTTGAACATTTTTTCATGTGCTTCTCAGCCCTTCGGTATTCCTCAATTGAGAATTCTTTGTTTAGCTCTGTACCCCATTTTTAATGGGATTATTTGAAGACCTCCACATAAAACCAGAGACACTGAAATTTATAGAGGAGAAAGTGGGGAAAAGCCTCAAAGATATGGGCACAGGGGAACAATTCCTAAAGAGAACAGCAATGGCCTGTGCTTTAAGACCAGGAATCGACAAATGGGACCTCATAAAATTGCAAAGCTTCTGTAGCACAAAAGATACTGTCAGTAAGACAAATAGGCCACCAACAGATTGGGAAAGGATTTTTACCAATCCTAAATCTGATAGGGGACTAATATCTAGTATATATAAAGAGCTCAAGAAGCTGAACTCCAGAAATTCATTTTATTTTTTTATGTAATTTCTAATATTTTCCTTAGGATGTTACTCTGAGCAGGAAATATCCAATAATTACTTATTTTCCTGTCTTTGCTTCCTTTTTTTTTGCTCATCTCAGTAGATCCAGTGAAGATGAGCTATATTCAATCTAGTTTTCCACAGTTACATTTTCTGAATCTATTCTTGCAATGAAAGTAGTTCAGTAGGCCCAGTACCTCAAATAGCTTTTTATTCTTTTTTATGATTCTCTGGTCAGCCTGTGTCTTTTTGTTTCATTCCAAGTAGTCCTACTTGAACATTCCACTTTCCATGTAGAGCACTTTGTACAACACCATTCAGGATATGACAGTCGTTTAGAGCTAACAGTATACAGAAATCACAGGTTCTAGACGTAATTGTTTTGACATCTTTTGCTTTATTTCATTTTCAACTGTGAATAAAAGATTTGTAATTGCAACTTGAGTGTAATATAAAGATATTTATTTCATCATCAAAATTTCATTAAAATATTATTATTTTCTTTTTGTAGTATTCAGTTATGATTATGTAATTTTATAATATTTAATAAATAGATATGCTTTAGATATTTATTTCTTCTAAACTTTGCAGTTTGTTCTTATCTACCATTTTATCTTATTGTTATATCAATCTTTAAATGTAGGATGGAGGCTATTTTCTCCTATTAAAAACAGATATATAGAATTAATGTCTTAAACATGATATTTTCAGATAAGGAAATAGTTTCTTTGAATTAACCTGTAATCATAAAGTTGGTTTTGCTTATGATTATGATGATTTAAAAACTAGTAATTTTTCATAACATCAAGTATTTCTCTATTTTAGGGAATCAAAAGCTAGGTACATATATTAGTAGCTAGTGTCTATTTTCTAAAAACCATATTTGTCCTTTAGGGTTCCAGACCTGGGATCATGTCATTTCAAGAATGTATAAAGTGTAGAATTAGTGCTTTCTAGATATTTCTTTGTAAAGGAACCAGATATTGTTTTGAATGGCAAACTATTTTATGTCAGTGTTTTTGTTTGTTTGTTTTGTTTTTCCATCAGATTTTTGGTATGTGTTTTCTTTTTTTTTAACAGACTCTCATAATTCCTTAAAGAGATTTTGTTAGATTTAGTAGCAGAAAATCCCATTTGCATCTGGCAGGTCTGTCAAGAATTTCTGGTATAATTAAAGTAGGATTTTCTTTTGGATGAAGTTAATTTAAAACATATCTATTTCCCCGTGTTTCAGGGAACTCAATAAATCCAAACTCTATCCCTCAAAATATTACTTAACCTTTTCAAATCCACAAATCTCTAGGTATAAAATTTCTTACCATGATTTATTCCGATACAGAGATTAATTATGTTGAAAGTGTTTCCTACTTACATTCATATACATTGTAGACAATTTATGGTCTCTGCTAATCTCTTTAAAACTCAGCATTATGAAGATTAGAAATGGAAATATTCTTTTTGAAGTGTGAATACTTTACCCTGATTCTGTCAATGAAAGTTAGAGAGAAATTAAAATCAAGCTAAAGTTAGTATCATGGACAAATAATCCATCAGAGCTCACAACGCATTAAAGCAACTTTTGTCACTTAAACTTTTTCACTGAAGATAAATTTAATAACTGGCTCCACTGAATTCAAACTTAAGACCAGTATATGAATGCATTATTTGACATCAGGTTCATGTGACGGCATGGCGCGCACCTCTAATCATAGCATCAGCGGTCAGGTCTCTTGAGTTTGAGGCCAACCTGGCCTACACAGTAAGTTCCAGGCCCACCAGAGATGCATGCCGAGACCCTGTTAAAAGCAAAACAAAGCCATAAAACCAGGTTAATATTATGACAACCCTTCATATACAAAGTTAAGTGTTCAGCTTGTATGCTGTTAGTGTTGGCAGCCAAGAAAAATCTCTCACTTCATATTCCTGACTCCTGCATCTTTCTCTTTGAAGGTTAAGGCCATGAGTTTTCAGAGTATTTATATGGGAAATTTGAAAAAGGCATAGATTTATATAGTTTTTGCAATAAATATGGCTTCTTAGAATACATGGTGATCATGAGTTGATTATACTAAAGCAATTACCTAATTATGATTTTAAAAAAATGACTCTTCTGTCCCCAAGCCTTTTTACACAGTACTGATAGGTTTTATAGAGTGCTTGAAGTCAGAACAATGTGCTCCATCTTTTTCCTTCTTGCTTCTTTTCTTAACAAGATCTTGGCATAGAGCTTTGGCAAGCTCACTGTGTTGGGCACCATTGCCTGCTGAGATGTGAGGGCTTGACTTTGGGCCTAAAGCCATCATGGCTCATTATCCCTTCCTACGTTTCTAGTTAATACTGATAAGTATTATTGTGGTGAAGAGAACAATGTGGGTGATGACTAAGTCACGCTCCTGCCTTTGGTGCCTAAGCTTCATGCCAGTATGCTTTATTTTTAAGCAAGAAGATTAACCTTTCTCGTTAACTAACACACTGTAATGTAGTCGTGCCTTAGATGTATGGACTGGTTTGTGGGGCTACTGAACACATGAGTACTTTTTAAACCCCGTTTACTTTCTCCTATGTGTCTGCCTGAAATAAATATCTTATCTGTATATAACTATAAAGGTGGACTTTAGGGGATTTTTTAGTGCTTCTGTAATTGTGGCTCAGTAGAATTTTAGTAATAATATTATAACATATATGGTTTTTATTTGGTCAGTTTTGGTTCTGTTTAGTATAGCGAACAGGGAAGTCTTAATATTCTATTTCTGGATCTGCCTTGAAATTGTGTTATATTAGTGCTTTAATAACTTTCTTATAATTTCTATTGTATGTGAATATGCATTTTATACACATTTTTTGGTCACAGCAAGTTTTCAAAGTAATATAATAGGATGACAGTTCTTCAGTTCCATTATTTTGTTTTAATTCAGAGATGTCATAATTACTGCTCTGCAAAGAACTGAAACATGAATTTACATTTTATCATTTAATGCCATGCACTTTTTGGAATTGAATGAGACTTTTTATCGCAATGGATAACTTCTAAGTTGTTCACATGGATCATTGCCAACTCCCAAATATTCATTTTAACTCTTTTCCATTGTGAACAGGAAGTGACAGAGCGAATTCTATTCCTTGTTTTAAGTATGGCCCACTGCCTAGTCTTGTAGGCCTTTTGAGCTGTGACTTGGGATATTTTACATGATTGAAAATGAAAACAGAAAAAAAGCTTTTATAATGTAAAAATTGTATCAAACTCAATTTCACTAATCTTTAGGAAGTTTTAATGTAGTTCAAAGACAGAGTTGGGGAGTTGTGACAGAAATCGTTTGTTCTCTGGCTCATGGCAGAAAAATTGAGGCTAATTAATTCAATTCTTGTCCTATCCAAAAAAGCTGTAGGAATCCCATCTCTGCTGACAGTGAATGGTTCATGTCAGTCACGAGTAGAGTTTTCTATGCCAGGTGAAAAATGAACCTTTTATAAAAGCAAGGGACAAAAGCTAATCTATTTCCTACTGGATAAGAACAAGGATATTTCCTTATTACTGCTGGCAGCCACCTTACGCCCATAAAGGAAATGAGACTGAGCCCAAATGCACATCCTCAAGAGGATGCATACAGCATCACAGAGAAATGGAACTAGAACAGCCTCATTTTGAGTTTCCTCTTCTGCAAGTCAATCAGATGAGTCAGTTTAACTGAGGTGACTTGTACTTTGTTATTGACAAACTTACCTTAATATCTAGTTGATACTGTTATAAACTGTGAGAATATTGAAGCCTTCATTCCCTACATTTCAGGGAATGATACCCTATTTAATGGAAATTGCAAAGAAAACCGAGTACTGGGAAATTACTTACTGGTTGGCCTCAATTTGCTAATCAGGGCTTTAAGGGCCTTAGATTATTATTCTAGCTGCAATGCTATCTTAATGCATACATTGTTAGTCCCATCCTTCAAGTGATAACTGTACTTACTTTGCAAGGTCACATGGCTAGCATGTTGTAGAGCGATCCAAGTTATTCTCCATTGTCTATTTCCATTTCGTACAAACAGAAAACTGAGTTTTTAAGAGGAAAGTTTGCTAATGTTGATGCCTGCAATGTACTGAATGTGTTGGCAGAGACAGTTCACTGGGATCTGCTTTATATAATTTGTACTCCCAAAAAACAATTAGAGTTAATATTTGATATTCTAAAAGCAGAATATTAATACTGAGGCTCATTGAAGTGATACTACATTATTAAGGAATTTCAAAGGCCCTTTCCTGTTATTTATTTCATTGGCACACTTGATATGTATGACAAATATCAATGTACTTCGTTCAGTCTTCTGAAATATTTCCTTATACATTTTAAAGCTACAGTTCCTTGTTATCAAACACATTCTATGGGTTCTGTTAGAGAAAGAGATAAGTTTGTAACAAAGAAAACCCTTATTTACTCTATAAATGCTGGAAACAAAATTGCTGGATAGCTCCTAACCCCACTTAGAAGAATCAAGAAAATTATTCTTCACTAGAAAGTCATAGAAAACTACATTAAAATATGTGTGAAATGTCAAGTGTTTGGCTAGTGTATATCTTTAATTTATGTTCTTGGGTGACGGAGAAATTTGTAGTGTAAGTTTGAAGTTCACCTGGTTGCAAAGAGGGACTCAGTTAAGTTAGGGTGGTTTGAATTTTCTGTTACTTAAAGGTGTAAACCGAACTTTGTAACTAGTTGATACTGAACTTTGAGTGTAAAAAGACTTCACAAATTAAAAAAAAAAAAACCTAAACTCTATGTAATAGAAATGGTGTGTGTGTGTGTGTGTGTGTGTGTGTGTGTGAGAGAGAGAGAGAGAGAGAGAGAGAGAGAGACAGAGACAGAGACAGAGAGATAGTGAGAGACAGACAAAGACAGAGAGAGAATAGAAAGAGACAGAAACAGAGAGATAGACTATAACATAACTTTTTCTGTTACAATCATTTGATTCTGTTTGCTGAATAACATAACTTTTTGTTTAAAATATTGAGTATGTTTAGAAAAATGAGAAGTTAATGTTAAAATTAAGTGATTTATAATGAAAAGTCACGTTTCCCTGTAGCAATTGTATAAATGATAGACTTTTATTTGAAACATCTTACACTGAGATTGTCAAAAGAATTTCTTCCTATTTTGATATGATTAATATTCAGGGTGTCCATTTTAAACAGAAAAGCTGTGCTCCTTATCTTTCATCTGTCTTCAGATATGGTCCTTGACCAGCAGGTCAGCTCAGGCCAGCTGAATGAAGATGTTCGCCACAGGGTCCACGAAGCATTGATGAAACAGCATCATCACCAGAATCAGAAAAAACTCACTAACAGGATTCCTATTGTTCGATCTTTTGCCGATATTGGCAAGAAACAATCAGAACCAAATTCTATGGATAAAAATGGTAAGTGCTCTTTTGAATCTACTATAAGGACCATGAAGTATTAAATTCTTTCTAAATACTTAAAATCTTTTATTTGAAAATTGTATTGAAATTAATATTGTTTTAATAGAATAATTTCCTTTTGTGTGCATATATATATATATATATATATATGTGTGTGTGTGTGTGTATATGTATACACAAAAATACAGTATATATTTGCCTTACTTTATCATCAAACTGTAGGTATTTTATCAAAGGACTTGTTTCTAGAAAGGCTCATAAAAATAATACAATAATCCATTTCCAATTCTAATTGACAGATCCAAAGAGCAAACTTAAATGGAACACATCTTCTATCTTGACTTAAAAATATAAGCCTCATATTTCTCATAGTTGAGAAGAGTAATGAAATGGTTTATGTTGTGGTGGCCTTCTAATTAAATCATATTTTTGTAGAAAAAGGTTTTCCCATCTTGGTCATGGTTAAGATTTCATTACTGAAAATAAAACGATGTAGCAGCCAATGTGGCAGCTAACATGGCCATGCCTATCTGAAGTCTCCTCTCTGCCCTGAGCACAGTGTCCTTTACACAGCATCATCTCAGTGTGTAAGGAGCCTCTGCACAATCATCACACAACAGCATACTTGAGCAATATTATTTTCTCATAAGGCTACTTTTTAGTTTTCTCCTTGAATGAATTTAGTTATCATTTACATTAAGAAATTGCTTCAAAATTTGTTATCATAGCTTCATAAAGGAAAATGAATTTACCATAAAAATCATATGGACCTGTTATTCTTGTGTCAGCTGTAAATGCTCTTCAGTTCTAAAAGACAAAAATTAATGGCTGCCATGTAGCTCAGTCAGTAGAATGTTTGTCTAGTATTCAGTGTTCCACATTTTATCTGCAGCATCGAATAGATGGAACATTGTGATGCAGTCATACTCATAATCCCGGAATTTAGGTAGAAGCTGCAGAAAGTTCAAGGTCAATCTCAAGTATACAGAATGTTCACAATCAGCATAGCAGCAAGATATTTATTTTAAAAATCTAAAAGGTGAAAATATTTTCAAATGATTTATTAGAAAACCTGACTTATGGAAATTGACCACAGTAACACGAATTGACACAACAGAATGTTTCTGTGATTTTCTCTCCTTTTCTAAAGTTACAGACATACTTTACAACTATATGAAGATATGTTTTCTTAGACTTGTATTGTGAGGGTGTTTTCATACTACTGAGTCAAATGCTCACAAACAAAAGAAATACACCAATGAATAATTCAATTTTTTTTCAGAGTATCTTAAGGTCATTAAGTATATTAATTCTCAGGATTTAATGTTGAATAGTAATGAATGATATATTTCTAATTGAGAAGTAGCATTTGAAATATTTGTTTTTTATTTAGGTACTATGAAAGGAGTTAATCTTTCATTGAAAATCCCCATGACTGGGTAGACAGAGTTTTCCCTTTTCTTATACTGGAAGGCTCATTACTCGAGTCCCTACTCTGTTACCTTTGGGTATTCTCTAACCTTGTCTATTGTTGCTTCGTGTTTCTATTTTGATAGTATGTCTGTATGAGAATGTATTGTCTTCTATTTATTACACACTATAAAGCCAACAAAAGCAGCTGAAATTTTTAGTTTTAATTTTTTAAAATTAAAGATACAGAAATGAAACATAGATGCTGACTTTGACTGACTATAAAACATTGGTATTACGTAGAAGCACGTCTATGGATATATATGCAAAGTTCATTGAAAGTGTCACATGCATGCCATGGCATATAACCAAATTATATTAGTAGATTCTACTAACTATTTTGAAGATACAGAAATAACATTAAGACAAATACTATATTTAAATTAATTCATATTTAAAATTATAATTTGATTTAAACATATACACATTAATGTGAAAGTGAAGATTTTATAATTTGAGTTATAAATGTAGTGGTTTACTCCTTAAAGGGAAACTTGGGGACAATTTTATTAAATTTTAAGAGAAAAACCCCTGGGTAGACAAATGGTAAGTTCTGGCAGCTGCCTAGATGAGGAGACTAGAGAACAGAAAAACCATCCGGTAGAAGTTATTGTTGCTTTTAGAGTGCTAATATTTATTTTGTTGGCCAAGGTTAAGAAATCCCATCTAGATATGTAATAACTTTTATGGGAGATTTAAGTTTGCTTGACTCTTAAAATCTTATTAAAATATCCCATGTTACAATTTTCCAAGAATTTTGAAAAATTTTTGGACAAATAAACAGTCTTCATTTCATTGCATTTTTGGAAATCAGACAATAACATATAGACCAAAATGTGTTTATTAAAACAGCTAATCATCATGTGTGATACAATTTCTATATTTGTTACTTCAATCTTCACTGAGAATAATGTTTGTATTTGAAATTTTAGGTACATTGTAGGGAAAGGGAAGAAGGTGTGGAATTTACTGACTTGACCTTGTGTTGTCATGAGCAGACCTATACTCACTGCTGATGTTTGAAACTTCCATTACATTTAAGGAGAGGGGACAGACTTACAGCTGTGAATCACAAGTCTACAGGCAGATGCGTGTAGAGACAGCATTTGCAGAGAGGACTTTTGTTTTATCTGTGAAACAGCTTCGTTTTTCCAAAAACTAGAATCTGAGTAATTCTGTTGCCATCTGTACAGTCAACCTTTTTATGAACACATACAAATCTTTCCAGGGCATGTGTTAGGGTAATAGAAACTTGGAAGCACTTATAATAAGATTCATATATCCAATTAAGTATTGTTGTACAGCATCCTGTCAGCAGTAGTTTCCAAGCCTAGGCTTCTAACACCTCCTCATGACTCTGTTTTGCTTCCTCACACACTTTACATAATTATGTGTTCTGAGAAGTCTGAAAATATGTATAGACTTCAACAATTTAGAAGTAAGTCTCCTACCCACAAGTGAGAAAGACCTTTACTACCAAGGTTCTCAATCTACTTATGGACGCTATAAACTGACAAACTTGAGATAAACAAAGAAATTGGAACTCAAAGCATAAATATAGAATTGGCACTCTGTTTCAAAACATGGATTAGAGACTTAATTTTTATGGTGCAATAGTATAAATAAAAGGGGATGCAATGGAATCTTACCATCCAAAAGCATAAATGTAATATTCTTTTATTTTAAAAACACCCTTGAGCAAAACATTTTACT
>LR749517.1:2404251-2440416 GCA_902729485.2 Mus minutoides | reverse complement strand
AAAAAAAAAAAAAAAGTGTATTTTCTTTTCCCCGTCCATGTTTTCTCTCTGTTACTTTTCCTGAGTGATTAATGATATTTTTTCAATCTCACCTACAAATACTCTGATGTATGTGTGTGTATATATATATATATATATATATATATATATATATATATATATATATATATATGTAAATATTTTTGGTATTCTGCACATTATCCTCAGGGTTAAGATGCAAGATGCTATGGATTCACCGTGCATTTTTAATGCCACCATGCTGTGTTTAACTTTCACTTTTCATTAAGCATCAAAACTGTGAGAATTAAATGACTGATTCTGATGTTTCAATAGAAAGTGACAGTTACATTTGGCAAAACAATGGCAAAAAAATAATAGAAAATAGTATTTACTTTGACATTAGAACCCTGGAAAGAATACTAAAATGAAAAATATCAAGACTATTCAAGTCATTTCTTGAATCTAGAAACACATTTCAAACACAAATGTGACTTGTCTTAGATGATCAAGAAACCAAAATACATTAATACTTCTCTTTATCATTTCTGTCACGCATTCCCTTACGCATGGAGACATTTGTATTGCAATTCTGTTGTAAAATGATGTTAATTTCCTGATTACATGTTTTTGATAATTCTTGGAACTCATGGCTTCTGTAGTATAAGGTATTTTCACCCCCCAATCCATTACTACTAATTTCTAGCTCTTCTCCTGCTTCCATGCCTTTTCTCCCTCTTAATTAGAATAATTTCCAGTTGCTATTTTTATTTAGAACCTGAAAGTTACAAAGCTTCTGCTAACTTCTTCTAATTTACTGTTCAGAGTCTTAAGTGCGGAACACTTAGATTTAGAAGGATTGGATATGTGTTGAATATTGTGACCTGGGTAGGTTGAGCCCTTCCAGCAGTAGACACAGATGTATTGTAATGATGTTTCTTAGTGGTTTTTAAACTTGCTTTACTGCCTTAAAATTACTTTTCTTATAATGCTGTATATTTATTCCCAGATGCAGGATGTCTTTATGTGTTTAGATATTCATTTTATTTTTTAAAGCACTGTGTTATTGTAAATAATATAGCATGTAGTATTTATTCCTCATAACAATCAACTTTGAAGCAGAAAGCTAGAAAATCACTTCTTAATGTTGCTTGAGAGAAAGCACAGTAAGAGATTTCTATATGTGAAAAATGTAAACATTTCTACTGTTAAAAGAAAATTAAAATGATGTTACTTATTAACAGAGTTGATGTATCTGTTAGAGGCTGTATTGTCACTGAGCTATGGAAATTGACTACATTTTAAGAACAAGCATATCTCTAAGATAACATGTTTAAAGTTTTACTTTCTTATTTGAGACTGATTATTTCCAGGCATACCAACTTTCAACAATTAATGGTGTGAATACTCTGTTTTTGAAGTGTAGCTCACCTAATCATAATTTCCTAAAAATTATCTTTCTCCATGTTCTCTATTTCCATAAAAATGTATTGTTGCACATATATGTAACTTTGTCATTCATCTCTATATTTCTTCATTTTGCTCTGTCTTGTGTCTGTCTCTAACAGGCTCATCTCATCTCTGTACCTCCCTCATCTCCTACCCTTTGGGTACTCTAAATGCGTTGAAGGTTCTGAGGTAGTGTAATCCGGCTTGGACTCTAGGATAATAGTACTGTACCTCCATGTCTTCATCCCAGTTTCCTTCTACTACATACAATCTATACTGGGTTAACCAGTAGCAATAATGATTTATGTAGGACATAGATTACCTAATGATTTGATTTAGGCTGGATAAAAAATGTAAAACCACTGTTTTATATCACTCATTCACACAATGTGCATATAGGAAAGAGTTATATGCAAAGACTCAAATATAATTCAAAGAAAATCAAACAGGTGCTAATATGCATGCTATATACTTTATGCTTTAATTCATATATAATAAAGCAAATTAATTTTTCATTAAAATAAAGAACATTATAATTAACAGATAAAGTAATAGTATAAAGTAACCTTTAATGTTGACTAGAAAGGATAGTGTTAGATTTCTCCAATATTTACATATAAATAGTTATTGATGTTTATTATGTTTTGTAAAAGTTTCATAATGCCTTAAGATTTGCACTTTATGATAGTTAAGGTAATCTAAGTTTACAATGCCATTTAATTACATGAATTTTTATCTGAGCAATTATCAGTGCTCATGGTGTAGGAATTAGAAAGTAATAGACAAAAATACTTGTTTGCAAGCATCATGCTTAAGTAATTAGAAAAGTTGTCATAAACTAATAGTATACTTGCAAAGTTTCTAAGTATTTAAGGATTTATTTCTACCTTTGGACTATTTTTCCCTTGGAGAGGGAAATATTCTTGCAAACTCTTTTCTAATCTATAAAAAAAGGTAGTCACTGCACCTAAAAGTTGTCATTTTTTGAATGACATTTTTTTTTATCATAGAAGTCAGCAATTGTGTTAGAAATTCCCTTCCCTATATTTGTCCATTTGTCTTATGTGACAGTCTTTGAGTTCATGAAGTACACTTTGGAATCTAAGCCCATCAACTTCTTTCAAGTGGTGATACTTGAATTAAGTAAGTTTTTAAGCAAGGAGTTATAATGGACAACATATTATAACAGCTATTCTGTGTTCTAAGGAATCTATCGACTATCACAATGCATGCATTATAGTTTTGTGTATATAACAAAATATATAAGCTTTATTTAAGTATTGTAATTTCCCCTAAATAACATAAGATAATCTTTTAAACTTAATTCTTAAATTATACCTATAGATTTTCAGTGCCCAAAAAGTTGTCAAAACCCCTTATTTATATTATATTATTTTAATAATTTAACGTATAGTTTTAGAAGTTACACTTCTAAATGATTTTAAATTCAGATTTTAAATGCTATTTAAACTTTGAATGACTTTAGATGTGACAAATATATTCATGTATTATTCTAAAATTTAGAAAATACAAATACTTGTGGTTTCTATACCTATACAAAGGATGGTTGTACTATAGAATACATTCTTTCCTCTCTGTACTATAGTACAAGTTCTCTAGATTTGTCTGTACTCTAGAAATACATATCTCTTTCTGTCATCTAGTGTGCTTCTTATTTGATATTCAGAACTAGGTCATTATTAATATTACTTAAAAGATTCAAATATCATAGTTTCTAATTCACTTTATGATTATTAATTTTATAAGGTAATATTTTATACTTTTAATTCTTAAAATAGGAGTAGCATAGAAGAGTAAATTTCCAAATATATTTATTACAATTATCACAAATATTAGTGATCATAAATATTTACCAATAAAATGTAAATGCCAATGTTAAACTATAGTTTATAACATGAATATAGCTTATGGAAATATTGTTCCATATATATATATATATATATATATATATATATATATATATATGAATTAATAAAAAACAGATTTTTCAAATTATAAGTTCTAGCATATTTGCTGTCTGATTCAATATAATCAAAGTTGGTTTTGTGTTGGGTTGACTTTTTTTACATGTGTTTTCTTACAGCATTATGTAAATGATATTTCATGTAGTTACTGACTACATGGCATAAATTATTATAAGAAAACATATATGTTTATTTAATTTTTCCATAACATGGGTCTCATCACTTAATTTTACAGAGTATCTAATAAATTTAGGCTTAAATATATCTAATGTCCCAACTCATGCAATTAGGGAGAAATGTTGTGAAACTGGTGATTGAAGACATCTGTTAGTAGCACAAATGCATTATGTAAAGGCTTTTTAAAAATAACAGTTATTATTTTTGAGAACGGTAAATTGAATGGCTGCTGATGAACAGTTCAGTTGTAGCTGTGCATTGCAGGTAGAAATGGGAGAATGTAAAGTTTGTCTGACTTCCCTTGAACGGTATTCATTGCCTTGAATTATGTATTCAAATATGAGAATCTGTGTCCAAGATTTGAGGTTAACTCACTTTAAAAAATCATTGGATCTTTACCTTCACAAAATACATTATTTATCCGTTTTTGGTGGAAGCAGAAAAATATGTAAATTCTAGAAGTATATTAAATATATTTCTTTCTGACAAAGGGATTTTAATCCAGAAAATGTTATCTATTAACAGGTGTTCTCTGACTGTCAGCCTTACTAGGCTAAGCAGTGAAGTTATATGAGTATGTAAAATAAATAATTTTGGTTTTAATCATCTTTGTTGATCAGCAAAAACAAAACAAAAACCAAACCAAAACAAAACCAAAACAACAAGAACAAAAAAAAAAAAAAAAAAAAAAAAAAAAAAAAAAAAAAAAAAAAAGGAAGGAAAACTTCTGTAACCATTTAAGGGAGTTAGAGAAGTTCAGAACTGGCAGTAATCGAAGGGGATGAGAATAAAGTGAATTCTGAATAAAACTGAGATGTCAGCATGTAGAGAGAAAAGGTAGGCACAGGGAGGAGTTCTCATGTTTGAGATCCATGAAAGTAAAAGAAGCATTCTGAAGCCACTGAGTTAAAATGTGCACATTGTCATGGCTTCAATGTTGAATTACATTACCTATTTCACAGGAAAAACTAAAAAGATGGGCAGAGAGTAGGCTGAAGAGATGAAGCAACTGTGGCATATTTCAGATGGTCTGTGCTACAATGGCTGTTGCATAGTAAATGATGGACTCCATCTCTTATGGTCATTGTCACGCCCCCAGCTCTGTAATCCTGCTAACTAACCTTACCTTTAATACAAGGGAGAGACCTATATCTTAATTATATTCTCAATAATACTGATGGAAAACCAATGCAACTCTAGTTTAGTGACCTTTTCTTGCATAAGAGATGAATAGCAGAGCTTATGTAACTGAACAGTTATAGACACAAATCACATATGTTTCTAATAGGCTCTATTTCTAAATTTTATTGCTAAAGATCATAATGATTTGGATTTTTAAATGTAATAGAACGGAAAAAATTCTGAGAACTTACCAATATTCATCCTTTTTATATTGTCAAAAATTCTTCAGTCAGAGCTTCAAAGTTTATGTCTCTTTAAAATATATACTATTAGTTTTGATTGGTATTTAGAAGTCAATGAACCTTAGGTTATGGTTAAATTTAGTTAAATTTTGTAGGCATCTTTTCTTCAAAGAGATTAACCATTTAGAGTTTTAAATTGATAATTGGCTTAAATGTTCTTGATTGATTTCTCCCATTTCTATCTGTAACTGATGATTTTTATATTGATATAGTTCCACTTATTTGAATGTTCATGCTTACATCATAAGCTTATTAAAATTCTACTTAGTTTGGTTAAATTGAAGTTCATATCTCACCCAGTATAAGTAATTGTCTGTATTCTGCAATAACAATCTCTTTTAGCAGGTCAGGTTGTTTCCCCTCAGTCTGCTCCAGTCTGTGCTGAGAATAAAAATGATGTCAGCAGGGAAAACAGCACTGTAGACTTTAGCAAGGTAAGCTCTCCTGTCTTCCATTTAAGTAAGCTGCTAAATCACTAGTAGAAACTGCTTCCTTTTGACACATTTGCATGTCTTTAATAATTTTTTTTTTTAACTGAAGCTCGAAATTGTTATAGACAAGTGTCAGAGTTCAGTCTATATGCAGGGCTTTGCCCATTTGAGAAAACAGATGTGTAAGTTTTAAGAATCGTCTTTTGAATTCAGCCACTTGGTGTAACACTTACAGTAGAAAGAACAAGTGAACGTTGTAAGAAGCTTAATCAGTTGTTTAAAAATATGTGCTATATTTTCTCCCTCAAAATAATCTTCCCATTATTTTTAGAAAAACAAGTCATATGATATCAATCTCTACCATTATTGTGTTTAAGGAGTCAGTAAAGGAAACCCTAGGAGGTAAAATAAGAGAACTTTGAATAAAAACATATAAAGGCTTACTATGGTGAAAGCTACTTCTAGTTGTATGTGACCTAAATTAAATAATTTGAATTTATACTAAGAAAATAATGAGCTAGCTGTGGCATCATAGAACTGTTGAATAGAACAGAGAGGTTTCAATATTGGTTAAAAAAATAATAATAATAAGGATGTTGAACAATTTTATCCGAGTGGCTGATAAGGAAGAACTATTTTGATAAAGCCCTCAGCACTAGCAATAGTGGGAGGAAGTGGGAATGGTGTTCAGGCTGAGGAAGTAATCTAAATAAAAGTTCTGAAAGGATTAATGGTAATCCGCGTCTTAGCCCTGTTTTAGCTTCCCAGGGTTACTATATCCCCGAGCTAGACCTAGTTTCATGCATGCGTTCCCTCTGGTGCCTGGAAGAGTCTCTGGGAGCATGATGTATGAGCTTAAGTCTGTTAATTATGCGTGCAGGGACTGGGAGGCCAACACAAGGGGCACACTAGTCCCTGTGGGATGAAACAAAGGCCTGACAAAGGACCTCCACACCAGCAGGAGAGAGAGGTGAGGGTACTCGGGCTCCACTCCTACAGTAGTCAAAGCTCATCTCACTGTGTGAAGGCATGCAATTCAGATATTAAACTCTTTTAAATGTGTTCCATCTGCCACTCTAAGAGTTATATTTTTAAAGCATTACATCATCATTCATCTGCAAAGTTATAATAAATCTGTCACAAACTGCCATAAATTTAATTTCTGCTGTTCTTAATTCAAAACAATATCTTAAAAGTGATGACATAAAAATTGAATCTCTTATAACAAAGGAATAATTGACATTTTTAAGAATGGTGATTTTTAAATTATGTAGATCATTATTTAAATAAATAAACTTTAAACTAAAAAACTTATACATTGAATTCTATATTTCCATTTCATTTGATGTTTTTGTTGACCTATCTTCATGGCCTTCAATATTAATTGATCATCATTAAAGAGAAATAAAGATTGCCAATTAAAGACAGTGCTATCAACCCTAGGCCCTAACAATTAGAACCACATAAATGTGAAAAATAAAATTTCTGTCTTTTAATTCTTTCCTTCATTGTTGCATTTTCATTTTCTGGGCCATTTAGTGGAGAAGCTTGGGCCAGCCATCTGCATCCCTCTGTATTTTCTCCATAGCATTGTTCATTGGAAAGAACATGCAAACTTGAATGCTAAATGTCTAACGTCTATTTGTTATTGTTTCTGGAGGGTCTCTCTAAACTGCAGCATTATCATTTCCTAAAACAAGTATAATAAATATTTATTGTTCTGTTGTAAAGATTTAATGGTATTAGGGCCTGTTAGAGAACTTAGCATAAAGTAGCTACTCAAGAAAAAATTACTATATTTAAGGTTGGGAATAGTAGTGTCAAGACAAATTCCAGACCAGATTTAATGTGCTGCTCTCCATTGGATCTTCAGTACCTTCAACAGTGCTTGACATAGAGTTTTTTGAAGGGACTGTAAAATTTAAAATAGTCTAGGTGCTTAGTTTTAGAGTAATGAAACAAAACAAGAAACATTTGTAGTTTTATAACCCGTTAGAACAGAGATTGAGAATTTGGAAAGAGTTGCTGTGGTCCATCACCTTGGAAACAATTTTTACTGCCAGATTTTGAAGGTATGCAAGTTAAGATGTTTTTAACCTAACGTTTTAGTTTGGTGTTGGATTTATTAAACTTCAGCTAATCTCTACATTACTGTGTCCATTTTGATATTTTAAATCTTGTTATATGGATCTTAAATCTCAGTCAAAAATTGAGATATTAAAAAGCTCTTTTGCATTTTATGTAACTTGATCCTATGTTCTATCAACCTTCAGTCTACACAACTTTACTCTATACAGTGATGCAGCTCATCAATTTATTAAATTAAGTAAGGAACTGACATAATCTATTACATCAGATTATAGCTCAATTATGCCTTCAAAAATCAGGAGCTTCAAAATACTATTTGTTTTTCAAAATACTATGTTTTTTTTTTTAACATGGTAAAAATGACTATTGTATGTCAACAGAGATGCTTTTATTTTAAATGGTCCTAATGTAGAGTTCCATAATTATCCCCTACCATCTTATGCATTTTCAAATCTTTCTGCTGTGCATGAAGCATATTAGGAGTAGGAAACCTTAGTCACCTCATTTAGACAAAAAAAAAAAAAAAAGAATCCTGTGGAACTTAAAAATGCCACCTGCAGTAGATCCCAGTGGTGGACACCATTTGCCTAGAAAGAACCTCCATTAGTTGCCAAGCTTTCATCAACAGCCTTAAAATTTGAACTTTATCTTTAAAGTTCCATGTTCTTTCCTCTAAGTTTCTTGGTGTACGTATCTTGGGCAGACAGCTCCAGCTCCATCCACTGAGTTCTTCTCTCTTATTGGGTTGCCTAGAGATGAACTATTTTCACCAGCATTTTAAGTTCCAAATAGCTAGAATCAGGCATCTTTCCCTTCTTGGCATAACAGTGGAGCCCACAGAGCCTAGAAATATGGTATAAATCCAGATATCCCAAAATGTATCTTGACTCTTTCAAGGTTCTCTACAAAGCACTAGAAACTTCCAGGATTTCTCTATTTTCACTTCAAGAGTTTGAATCCATTAAAGGATATTCTTAAAAATACATTATAACCTAGACCCTCAAGTAATCTTTTTAAGTAGCTATACATTTGTGCAAGATAAAATTTGTTGCTCTTAAATGTAATTTTCTGTTTTAATAAAATGTGGAGATATTGCTAAGTGAGATTCTTTATAAACTGTGATCTAATGTAAGTATAAAGTATAAGGCTATTTCAGGTATAATTTAATCTGAAAATATGAAAGTGATTATATATTACAAAATCTACCACCTTTTCAAAATCCATATCTTATTCAAGAATATTATAATTGATGCAAAATGATTACTGACCACAGTTACATGAGTATAAGTTATTATATTAAAATGAAAAGATAAACTTGCTGATCTTGAAATCAGATTCTGTACAGTTTCTTTTTAGGTAACAGATATCAATTATATGTTTGATTTAATGTACTTTAAAAATCATAGATAATGGTCACAGGGGTATTTTTGTAAATCAAACTCTATATACTATGTAATCCTTGATCCAACCTAATTTTAATTTAAAGCAGTTAATTCTGTTTTTGCAGCTTTTCTGAGATAAAGATTTTAATAGCAAAGATTGATAGCTGTTGAACAATAAATGAATTTGATCAAAGTATTCTAGATGGAATTTATACTTCAGGAATTACCAACAAATTTTATATAATTACAAATTATATGATTTATATTCAAATTAAATGTTATTACTTCTGTGAGTGTGTTTATGTGTGCACGTGTGCATGTATGTTTGTGTGTGTGTGTGTGTGTGTGTGTGTGTGTGTGTATGGACATTTGTGTGCTATCGTGTGTATGTGAAGGTTAGAGGATAGGATGCAGGCGTCAGTTATCTTCTTACAATGTTTGGGTTGTAGGGCTCGAACTCAGGTCTTAGACTTAGCAGCAAATGCCTGAGCTATCTCACAGGCTTCTCTTTCAATTTAAATTTTGTTCCATTGTATTAATATTATGTCATAACTTTTCTACTGTTTAATTACATTATTTCTCTTGAGCTTAAAAAATGTTGTGAAAGTTTATTAGGGATTTCTCATAGTGAGATGGAGTGCTCAAATACGAGGAGTTGTGTTCAGATTCCTAGCAACCACGTAAATGCCAGGCAGTCCAGGTAGAGTCCCTGTAAACCTAATGTTCAGGAAGCAGAGACAGTGAATCCCTGAAGCAAACTGAGCAGGTAGACCAAAATATCCAGTGGCTCTTGGCTTAAGAGTGAAGCCAGATATATGACATTAAAGTCTGGCATTCACACATGCATACACTTACATGCATGCAAACATGTGCATTTATCACACACATGCACATTTACAACAACAATGAATATCTCAATAGAATATAAAAATATAGAATATAAAAATCTTATATCCATTTCCTGGAATCTTTTATAGGCAATTATAGCAAAAGTGTAAACATTACTGATTTAAGTAAAGTGTACAATAAAAGTCATAAATGAACTTTGCTTATCTATGAAATAAAAGATTAGATTCTCAGAAAAATATACATGGCATGTAATAATCATCACACATACTTCAAGAACTTATGTTTTTATATCTGAAGACTACAAATGATGGAGCTTGTAGCTTAATAATATTTGTTAAATAGTTTATCTACACATACATTTAATTTCATAAAGAATTTTTTCCTTTAAGATAAAAATATGACTACACTATTATGGGATGTTATATTCTTTTAAGTTGTGTTATTTTTCAGTATTAAAAGTGGTATCTGGAGCTAGCCAGATGCTAGGCAACTGTTCTACTATTACAGCTATATAAAATACCATATTTAATGCTTTTTAATGAAATACAGCTACATGTACTATTTTATTAACAGACATATCTTACATATAGTTTAATACATATCGTTAAGTAGCTGTACTAATGTCTTAATTTTAGAAATTCTTTTATTTTTGAGATTATAATTATCTCATTTCCACATTTCCTTAACTCCTCTAAGCCCTCCCATTTACCCCATCTTGCTGCCTTTCAAATTCATATCTTCTTTTTCATTATTACATGCATATATATATGAATATTCTTAAATATAACCATCTCAGTCTGTATAATGTAACTTATGCCTATAAGATCTACATTTCAACATTTTATTAATTTAAAACTTCTTGGAATAGTATCTTCTAATTTTTAAGACTTCAAAAGGATTAACTGGTCTCAAAACATCTTCTTAGCCTCATTGATACACAGCAGAAAACTAACTCTCTCTCTCTCTCTTTCTCTCTCTTGCCTATTCCCACTTTGATCCTTGTTCCCAATTTCATTAACATAATGTCATAAAAAATTACTAGGGCAGATAAACTCCTAGTCCCCTAAAAACAGCATTCCATAAAAAGCAACTCAAATGAGTTAGACACAAGAAATAGGCCGTGCACATTTTACTTTAAAGCCACTGCTTCATTTTCATTGATGCTCCATGCATAAAAATGATTTGTATTTAAAGACTATTCTCCATGAGTTTTCAGACATCACCCTTTAGTCTCAGCATTTCCTCCTTTTAGTGGTCTTTTTGTTTTATATTCATTCATTTAAATCACAGGCATTTCATAGTAGAAATTCACCTATGCATCTGCAGTCATTCTAAATGCTTTTTAACCTATTTTTCTCTATTCTGTTATATCTCAGTTATATGGAGAATTATGTAAACTGAGGAATTTATCAGGTCAACTATACTATATGAATAACATAATGCAATTAAATAAAATGCAAATGTTAAAACATACTATACTATAAGAATATATTTATTTTAGAAGACATATGTTGAATATTTGTGGAAATGTATAAAATTCATCTGTCATAAAATATTACATTTATTAACATTATAATTTTTATGATTAAAATATTCCCTTGTGATGCTCTCAGGTTGATCTGCATTTTATGAAAAAGATTCCTCCGGGTGCCGAGGCGTCTAACATCTTGGTAGGAGAACTGGAGTTCCTAGACAGAACTGTGGTTGCCTTTGTCAGGTTGTCTCCAGCTGTCTTGCTCCAAGGACTGGCTGAAGTTCCAATCCCAAGCAGGTAAAAGTATTCAAGCACTTCTCATGTTTACAGAATTATTTATTTTAGGCAATGGTAATATTTAATACAAATTTCTGATAGATACTTGACTAGAAATGAGTGCATTACCGATACACCTACTGTTTCTTGTTTATAAGCATGGGGCATGCTTTTAAAATTAGTCTATCCTTCCCCATCCTTCTAGAAATTCATATTTCACTTTAGGCATGCTCCCTCTCCCTATCTGCACAGATCAATTTAAAAAGTTTTCAAGGATTATATTGAACTATGTGTTCAAGAAAGAGGACCTTATATATGTATAGTCCCAGCCAAGAGGATCATGGGTTCTAGGGCTTGGCTTTGTTTAATTAGGCCTTCAGTTCATAGGGATAACTTATGGTTATGGGTTATGGGGATCCCTTATAGGTGATCAAATGGTTCATGCTGCAGCCCTAGGACAGTTGTTCTTTAATTCCCAGGATCAAAAGAATTGTTGGTACTCAGTCAGACAATGAAAGTGGTTGATTCTGGTTAAAAGGTCAAGATTCATTTCTTTATCTGAACTCTTTTCTACTTAGGTAATGATAATATAAGCTGAGTTCTATTATTATTGATTCATATTTTAGAGATATAAGGTTACTTGTGAATAAAACCGAGAAAAGGAAACAAAAAAAAATAGAATTTGACTTTGTCATGTTAGGTTCGTACTGCTTTATCTGGGAATTCTCCTTCCTTCTTCTCTGCTGCCATTTCACCTGATATTATGCACACCTGACTTTGTTTAACCACAGCAAAGCCTCTTTGCTAAGGGACATTGACACAGTTGAGAAGTGTGGCTGTTCTGTCAAGTGGATTTAGAAAATAGTTTTCTTCTTTGAACTTTTGACTATAACTCAAAACATAACACATACCACACCACAGTTTGGTTACAGATGAGTGATCCAGGAAATAGGGAATCGCTGAAGAAGCCTCATTCTGTCTGGACCCTGTTGACTAGAGTGGCATTCAGTTGTAGCACTTGTATGCCTTGGTCTGAGTGAGAAATCTAGTTACCATTAAGGTTATAAAAGTCAGTTTCTACTTAGCCCATTTGAAGGTTACTGATATACATGCCAACTTTTAATTAAAACTAGGAAGATAAACTGAGTATACTAAAAGAATATAATTGTGTGAATAAGATTATATATTTCTATATGTAAACTACATGCTATGAAGTGTGTCTAGAAATCTGAGATTCTGATTTCATGGGTCAGGTTTACTAATTGCAGAGATAGTATAAAATTTTATGGTAGTATAAAATTCCCATTCAGTTGGATATTCCCATCTCACCACTAACAATGGTGTTTAGACACATAAAAGTATCATGCTCATAGTTTCTGTTTTCCAAAGAGAAGAAAAGAAAATTCCTAGGACTAGACTATAGCCCTAATAAAGTCATAACACCCTCACTTTGAAAAGTCTGAGGCTTAGGTGACCTCATTCATACTGATTCAGCAAAGTATGAGTAGAGACAATGAAGAGAAATTTGGAGCACTGTAGAGCCACTGTGTAGGGAGAGATTCAAAAGACTAGGTTATTTATTTAGGAAAAAATGAATGAAGATTAGAATAAAGAATAAAGAAAACCACCTGTGAACCCCAATTATCCTTTCTTAGGAGGTAAAAAGGCATGGCATAATTATAAAGGCAATATACAATAAATGTCAGGAAATATGTTTTAGGGCTTTATAAATAGTACATGCAGTAGAAACTTCAAAAATAGCAAGATATTCACAGGTTAGAAAATTTTCAGAAGTACTATAGTTGATAAAACCTCTGACACCACATTCCACTATTCTTGTTTTTTATATATTACACATATGCACACACACATATGAACACATGTACAAACATATACACATATATACATACCACACACAGAGAAACACACATGCACATACACCCTGTACACGGACACAATCACTCACACAAACACATATACACACACTCACATGCACACAAAGACACACATGCACAAATATGCACATGCACACAGGCACACATGCAGACACAGACATACACACATACACACTGAGAGCAGAATTGGATGGGTTCAATTATAACTGATTGAAAATTAATGTCATATATCACCTCTAAGGTTGTTTATAGGTCCTTCATATAAAACATATATAATCACTAACATTTACAGCTAAAGAAAGCATAGAATTATACTAACTACAAACTGTACCAGATAGTTATCCTTAGTAACATAAACCATTTGATAAATGAATACCACCAGAATACTATGGCAACATAAATGGAACACTTTAATTTTCATACATTTTTATCATGCCTAACTTATTTTTATACTTTTTTCTTCTGCCTAACTAATTTTTAAGTCCTAGCAGTTTTTATGTTCAATAAAATGTATATACAGTGACGAGATGTTAATAATGTGTTCTCTCTTAATGTATAATACTATACTGCCTTTCTTCCTCTCGGTCTTCTTTTTATGAACTAGTGAACTTTTCTGCTTCCTATTCAGAGAGATTTAATTTTTTTCTATCATCCCCTTTTAAGGACTTATAATCTTTAAAATTCCTGGTCACAACATAGGCTATAGAGAGAGCTAAAACCAGAAATCCTAGTGTAAAACAAAACAAAAAAACAAACAACAACAACAAAACAGCATTCCCATTGTTTGGGAATATTGTACTGAAGTCTCAATCGTAAAAAAAAAAATAAAAATCATAATGAACTATAAAGAAGTTTCATATTAAAATCTTTGTTTTGACTAATTCCTTTGAGAGGAAGGATTCTGTTCTAAGGGGGTTCTTGTTACATTTCTACCTTGAACTTTTTTCTTCTTAATTACAGATTTCTGTTCATCCTTCTGGGACCCCTGGGAAAGGGTCAACAGTACCATGAGATTGGCAGATCGATTGCAACCTTAATGACTGATGAGGTATTTGTTCATGTTCCTAAGGAATAGTTTTCTCACAAGAAACACCTAAATTTGGAAGTCTATTTCATAGCAGTTTCTGAAAATCATATTTCCATGTATTGAATCCCATTTTCCCAAGTTTTCACTACCACCTTTCCTTGAGAAAAATTTGTCTATATAAATTAAAACCAGGAATAATAATTTTTGAGATGTTATATGTAAAAACGTATGCATTTATAATAGTTATTTTTCTACAGTGCATATGCCAACATTATAAGCATTGCTTATATGTTAATAGCACTGAAAATTTGTTTGTGGCATAACTACTTTGCTATCTAAATAAAATTAGTAGTTGAATGTATAGAATACATAGCACCAAAAAGCTGGGGCAAGTCTGCAAGCCCTCTACAGTTGCCACACACACACACACACACACACACACACACACACACACACACAGATGTCCCTAACCTTGGAATCTTTAGCCTATTAGTGGAGATGTAGATGAATTTTAAGGAGTTGCTGATCACTACTATATAAATATATTTCTTTGTTAAAAAAAAAAAAAAGCCCAAAAGCCACAGAGATATATTTTGGATTATAAAAACCTGTCATTAGCATCTCAAAGAGATTTAATTCTAAAAATGTAAGATCTTAAAAATCAGAACCCATGACACCCTTAACAGTGTGTGGCTGATTAAACAAAATGTGAACAAGAAAAACACCAATAAATATGTTAACATGAGAGTGATCTAAGGTGTGCTATTCCTGTCTCCCTTGACAAAGAACTATGGGCAGTTAAGGACTGCTGAGAGAGATGTGGGGAGAGGAGGGAGGGAGGTGAGAGAGAGACAGAGACAGAGAGACAGAAAGAGAGAGAGAGAGACACAGAGAGAGAGACAGACAGAGAGAAGCAGGGGAGACAGAAAGAGAGACTCACATAGAGACACACACAGAGAAAGACAGAGTCTTACTCAGAGCTGACCTTGGCTATCCAATGCCCAATGGTCATCCCTGAAAATATACATAGATGCAACACTAAATGAACTCAGCAGGTTATAGTAATATATTTACTCATTAAATACATGTAACAATAATAATCTTTATAAGCATGTGGAAAGACTTGGAGGGAGGAGATGGAGGATTGCTAATTTATCCAAGTATTTACTAGATATGAATTACATATCAGCACTTATGGTAGATTTAAATACAGACAAAACCTTTTTTTTTCATTAACCCCAATTATTGGAAGGCAGAGGGGCATTGAAGCTACATAAACAGGACATAGAAATAAGTGTTACAGAAGAAATCCCAAAAGCAGTGGAGGGAGATAGAGGTGGTGTGAGTAGCTTTTTAAGTTAAAGAGAGGACTTTTGATCCAGCAATGAGCAAGGAAAAAGATTTGAGATAGGAACATTCCTAGATCACTCGGAACATTTAGAACCAAACTACTTAGGAGGAATGATGCCAGAGGCAATGGTCCAGCTGTCAAGGAATCTGGGACATCACCAAGACCTTAGACTGACTTGGGAAACAAGTGGAAGTGTTTGAGTGGAGCCCAAAGTCACCCTTAACTCTTCGTCCCCATTTCACACCCACATTCCATCAATAAGTGAACCTGTCAGACTCAGACACTATGGACAAAATCCTGCTGTGTCTCACCTTCTACATGGCCGTGTGTCTGTGTTTCTCCCATCATCTAGCCTTTGCTGTTATCATAGGTCTCCACCATTGCATCAGTCTGTTACACAAATTATCTTTCTGCCTTTGCTTTGTTTCATTTTTCTAATAATACAATGGTTAGAGAAATCCC
Organism: Mus minutoides; assembly: GCA_902729485.2. Lineage (NCBI taxonomy): Eukaryota > Metazoa > Chordata > Mammalia > Rodentia > Muridae > Mus > Mus minutoides. The sequence goes on along the minus strand of LR749517.1, from coordinate 2,424,149 downwards.
TTTCATGCTCAAAACCCTCAAAGAACCTCCTACTTCATTCAGAGTCAGCGTTTACTGTGAACTATCCAGTTCTTCGATGTCGTTCCTTCTCCTCAGCTATCGTCTCCTGCTTACATCCCAGGAATTTTCCCCTTGCTGTTTTTCAAATATGGCATTCATGCTCTACCCTTGCAGGTCCCTTAGTCTGGAATGATTTTGTTCCTGAAAGCAGTAAGGCTTGGATTCATGCTAAAAAAAAAAAAAAAATCACCAAAGACTCCTTAATTACTGTGTTAAAAGCAGCATCGCTTCACTTTCGTGGCCTGCCTTGTCTATTGTGCTTTCTACTATCCACCAAATGTATAGTCGCTATATTTTTCTTCTCTCCCATCACACTAGACTGTAAGCTTCACTAAGGTGTGTGTTTTATGGGGTTTGTTCTTTCCCATATCCCTTACATCTAAACTATTTGGCATCCATTTATTGAAGAAATGTTCAGAGCAGTAAAATAGACATTAAACAACTAATTATGTAATTAATAATTAGTTATTAGAAATAGTGATGATGACAAAAATCGTAAGGGCAAGTTCTGGGAGACTATTGAAGCATCTTCTCTTGCTTGGGAGGGAGTCTGGGAGGTGGAAGTAAGGATGCTGGATTAGCTTAGAGAGAAGAGTTTAAAGGACATGAGTGACTGGGGAAATTGGTGATGCAATAGTAAATCTGTTCAAAATTTAAAACCAAGTAGATTGTGGTGTGCATCTTCGGAGTTCTTTAAAGCAATAGGTAATTGGCAGCTCTGGGTAAACTGACTTTTTCTTTTCTGATGAAGGCAGGACATAGAATTGTGTGTTGAGATCATATCAAGAAAGATTTCAATAAAATTGCTAATGGTAGGAAAAATAAAGTTAATTAAGGAAAATTAAACTGCAATTACATCACTTACTCCAATTCCTTTTTCTCTCTTCAACTCCTCTTTCTCTCTTCTCCTCCAAACTTGTGGCCTCTCCTTTCCTAGTTGTTATCGTTACATATATATAAATGCCCAGCTCTGTGACAACAACCTGCTGAGTCCATTTGGGGTTACTTGTGTGTATATGATTCAGGGCTGGTCTCTTAATATTGGATAACCTATGAGTGGACTCATGCCTAGGGAGGAAATTTTTTCCTATTTCCAGCATTTGTTGGTTGCCATGGTTATTTGTCTATGGGTGGGATCCTGTAGGATGTAAGATATCCTGTCCGTATTAGCTGTCTATTGGTGTTGTTCTTCAGGTCCTGTTGAGGCATCTTGTGTGAAACTTTTTTGTCATTTCTAGAAGACAGCAATGGAGCCTTTACATCAGTTTGTGGAGAAAAAAAAATATGTTGGCAAAAGTCTGGGTTATTTGCGGATTCCCATAGGACTCCCTTAGACCAGCAAATCAATTAGATGTAACCCAGCTTCATTTTGTGACAAGAGATGCTCAGTTGGCGGGGGGCTCTGCCTTAATGGTGATTTCATTCAGGTCACCTTCATATATGTGTATATATGACCAAGAGTGCTACAACTAGATCTCCAGGTAGATAGATTTCTCTCTTCCCGAGAAACCGCCACACCGATTTCATGGTCCCTATAAGATATGGAGTTGGTGAAAATCTTTTCCAATTCTGTAGTCTGCCACTTTGTCTGGTTGACACTGTCCTTTGTCATATAGAAGCTTTTCAGTTTCATGAAGTCCCATTTGTTAACATCTGTCTTAGTGTTTGTGCTAATGGTGTTTTGTCTTTTCCTGTGTTGACAAGTTCAAGGCTTTTTCTTCCATCAGGTTCAGTGTATCTTATTTTATGTTGAGGTCTTTGATCCATTTGGAGTTGAGTGCATGGTGATAATTATGTATCTATTTGGATTCTTCTACATGCAGACATATAGTTTGACCAGCACCATTGGTGAAGATGCTATTTCCCCCCACCCCAGTGTACATACACACACACACACACACACACACACACACACACACACACACCACATGTCTACACATGTGTGGATTTATGTCTGCATTTTCAATTTGATTCCATTGATCAACATGTCTGTTTATGTGCCAGTACCATATTGTTTTCATTGTGATGGGTCTGTAGTACAACTTAAAATCAGGGTGGATGATGATACCTCCTACAGTTCTTTGATTAGTCAGATTAGTTAGGCTATCTGGGGTTTTGTATTCCTATATAAAGCTGAAGTCTTTCCTTTCAAGGTCTGTGAAGAGCTGTGTTGTACTTTTGATGGCGATTGCGTTGAATCTGTATATTGCTTTTGGTGAGATGCCTGATTTTATATTTTAACTCTACCAATCTTTTTGATAGCTTATAAAAAGTATGCCACTGCTTTTTCTTCCGTAGGTTTTTCATGATGTTGCTTACAAAGCTAAAGACCGCAATGACTTGGTGTCAGGAATTGATGAGTTTCTGGATCAGGTTACAGTTCTTCCTCCTGGAGAATGGGATCCGAGCATACGAATAGAACCTCCCAAAAATGTCCCTTCCCAGGTGGGTATGTTTGAAAACACCCTTGACAATTCTTACAGTTTATTTTTCTTTAAATTCATGCCCCTAAAATAAGGCAATGTACCATAAAGTATCAAATGATTTAATTTGTTCCAACAAAGCAAAAACATTAATTTAGAAAATGTTCTTGATACAACCTAATGTAGTGAGAAATTTGGCATTTTGATCATGAGCCATTAAATATGTTTCATTTGCCTGAAAATATTCTAGGACCAACACAAAAGATATTAAATTTCATAACAACATAAAATATGACCTGAGATAAATCTCATTATTTTCACTGTTCTAAAAGTTGACAGGGATTTGGGAAAACTCAAAGGAGGATTAATTGTGTTTTATTAAAAACTCCCTATTACTGCTAACCACAGTGAAAACTGAGAAAACTTTTTCATCCTGATTTTTATGTTTATATCCTGTTATGCATGGTATATATTTTTGTAAAAATTCTGCAAATGAAAATGAAATGCATATTTTACTTATCTTAATTATAGATAGAAAGAATAAAGAGAATTGTTAATGCTTAGTGCATTTTCTTATCTCTGGCATGACTGTTTAAAATGGTGGCCAATGTCTGCAGCTCTCTTCATAGTGCCTCTCGGGTGGTTCCTCTGGAATCTCCCGCCCACATTCTTCCATTCCTGCCTTTGGGCCATGTTCCTGCAAAGTCCAGCAATATCTCACTCTGATGTTCTGACTGAAGTGAGAGGAGGGCCTACTGACCCAATCCTGTACTTAGATTTTCAGGTCTGTTAGAAGTGGGCAAACTGGCAAGTATATTATAAACAATGAGTATGAAAAAAAAAAAAAAAGGTCATGCCAACTTCTCTGTCAGCTTAAAAGTATAATATTAATATTTCAGGCCTGTGCTTTTATTTTGCATTTTTTAAAACCATGATTGAAATCTATTTACTTTCTTAACAATTACCAGTTTGTAGATGTGTAACTGAAACCATATAACTTAAATTCTTCTACTACTAAAGAAAGGAGTGGGTGGGTGGGGGAGCAGGGTGAGGGTGCAAGGTATAGGGGATTTTCAGAGAGGAAACTAAGAAAGGGGATAACATTTGATATGTAAATGAAGAAAACATCTAAAATAATAAATCTAAAAAAAAAGAAGAAAAAACAAAAAGCGGTGGCATAGAGAGAGCTTTTTCATTTCTCTACTAAAACTTGTCTGCACTAATGATATTAGAAATGACAACATGATGCTTTCTAAAGTAGTATGAATGAGTGTATTATTAATGGAATTTGGATAAATTTAGCAAAAATATTAAGATAGTGAAAGTATGAGTTTGCAATTCTTCAAACATTAAATTATTTTTAACGTAGTCTGGTGTTGAAGAACAGTGGTTTTGAGGCAAGGTGAACAAGGGAAATTTTTTATTTTTTATTTCTTAAGAGATAATGAGAATTAGCAGATTCCAGGTATTGGGAGATGATAATACAAAGAATATTGAATTAGGAATTATATTATCTAGGTTCTTCCTTTGTGCATTTGTCTGACCATGAATTAATGTTTTATTCTCCCAGTATTGATGCTTTGTTTCAGAACTGCTGAACAGAATTTGTCCATTCTAAAGGAAGCATTCTATAGTGATGGTCTCTAATCACCAAACTACTGTTAAATACTAGTAATGTGGTTACTGCAATTAACAAATTTAATTTTTATTTTAATTAACTTAAATTTGTATGGACACTTGATTAAAAACTATTATATTAGATAACAAGATATTACACAATGAGTATGAATTTAAATATATGCTTTATACTTTATTATAATATTAATATTTTAAAACTCCATGCTATATTTAAATACTAGATAATATGAGCTATGTTTTCTTTTATTAAAGTATCAAAATGAATTAAGTGTATGCTACACACCTTGAATTCATCCTCATTAAATAATATTACCCTCGTCAAATATTTTTGTGGTTTTTATTCTTTTTCAAATGTACAGATGACAGCATTTTTAATATTTACTTTTCATTAAAAAAAAAAAAAGAACAACCTTTCATCTCAAGCAATGTGCCTGAAATTCTCCTTTAAGCTCTTATGTAGGTCATTGCGATCACTATCTTCCATGTTTCTTCCTCTCCTTTGCTTTCATGGACTGTGCTTGGTTGTCAAAACCACAGCTCTCTAAGCATCCTACTTTGTGTTGTTTGGCACACTGTCGTTGCCAAAGCAGAAGGGAGAAGTGTGGCTTTATTGACTAGCTTTAGTGACCACATAGCCCAAGTGAACCCTTAATGCTCCCTGCGCACCGGCACATCCTTCCCAAGGCCAGATGCTCTCTTCTCACCCTTGTGCTCTCTCAACATTTCAGCATAACCTTTGTGACCCTTGCTGCTACATTTTTACTGTTTCTCCCTTTCATGAAAAGAAAATAAGACCAGTCTTCCCTACATTGCTTGTGATGACAGTAAGCATGCCAGTTGCGCACCAGATCCCAGCTCCATGCACCGACTCTGCTAAGCGCCCTCTGTCATCATTAAATCAGCCCTTCCTTCTGTGTTGTATCACTGTAATCAAATACTGTTAAGTCATAAATATTTTTTTACAGATAACTCCTTTGATAGCATTACTATTGTCAGTCAGTTTCACGATTTTGCTTTCACGTTCTCTATAATATATATCTCTACTCCCTTTCCTAGACTTCTCTATAAATACCTATATCTGTTGATATCATCCTTTACTTCAGTAAACCAATTATTGCCACCAGTGCCATCCACAATGAAAAAACCGTGGTAACTTACTGGTCTATATTGCACTTAGCACACATAGAGCAACACTTGATAGAATTAATAATGCCATTATCCTGAGTGTATTCTCTTTGCTTAGTTCCTAAACAGCACAGTCTCATGGTGTTTCTAGAGCCTCGTAGGTCAGTTTTACCAGTCTTCATTGCTCTTTCTTCCTCTTCTCTCGGATTCCTTTATGTTGAGACTAACATTTATACCATAAATGTATTCTCTGTATTCATATTTTCCTCTATTTATACTTATGTTTTTGGAAATGTCATTCAATTTTAGAATGCTAAACCTTTTTCCAAATTCATTTTCTAAATTGAACTCATGTTAATCATCTGCCTATCCTTTGTGTATACTTGAATACTTGATAGTTTAAGCCAGATTGAATATAGTCTAATTTCTTTATATCTCTCTTTTCTTGTAATTATAATTTTAAGCTAAACAACATATATTTCTAGGAGTATAAAAGAATCTCTGAATTTCCCTCAAAATCAATTGAATTTGTAACTTCTCATCTTAGTTAATAGTTAAATAATTCTTATAATTGATTGGACCCAAACAATCCATTATTTCATCTTACACCTTATATCTGCTCTTCCAGAGAATTCTGATGACTTTGCCTTCTGTCTTTATCCATAATTATACTGTTTCTCACCGTGAACACACTGATTCAATTTTCTGTCACCTTTTGCCTGAGTTTCTGAAATAGCTTAACTCGTTGCTTCATTCTATGCCATAGAATCTGTCAATCTCATAGTCAAACTAATTCTAAGTTCTGTTATATTGTTTCTGCCGCAAACCTTTGTAAATATTTCTCATTTGATGGAGGAAAAAAAAAGCCAGAGAGATAGATATATTGGCTACTTAAGTCTCTCCACACCTCCTCTTTTTCTGTGAATGCATCTCTTCTGCTTTCTTTTGTCCTGGTGTCATTCAGACCTGCCCACCATTCTGCTCCCTGAGACAAAGGCACTGCCTGGTCCTCTAACCTTTTGTCCTCAGGTTATTTAGCATGCCTGATTCTCACACCTCCATCAACTTTTCCTGCATGGCCATTTCCACAGAGCCTGTTTGAAAATTCCCTTCATGATTGCCGCTCCTTCCTCGCCTCACAGCTCCCTTCGGATACCTTGTGCTCTCCGTGAAAGTTTTCTCTTTTTGCATAATCTCATTTTTCTAATATACTGTAGAATTAAATACTTAAATTTATTTTTTTCTGTAATTCCTATGAGAATACATGCTCTACAAGCCTAATTTATCTACTGGTGTACTTTAAGGGTCTTTTGCACATAAAAACATTCAAACTACATGTGTTTGTTTCAGAACATAAAATAGATTCTATTTCTTCAAAATATTTATTGATTTTCATAAGCATTACATTTTCAATGCTTTTCTACTCCTTGACTAAACATGTGCTTTAGAATGGTTAATATCTTAATTATTTATCATCTATTTTATCAACATACAACTTTGTACTTTTTGTTTTTTTAATTAGTTTTTTGCACTCCATATTTTATTCACCCGCTCCAGTCCACCTTCCAACTGTTCCAAATTCCATACCTCCTCCCCACCCACTGTCTCCATGTGGATGTCCTTACCCCCACCCCCACCTGACCTCTAAACTCCCTGGGGCCTCCAGTCTCTTGAGGATTAGGTGCATCATCTCTGAATGAACACAGACTTGGAAGTCCTCTACTGTATGTATGTTGGCGGGCTCATATCAGCTGGAGTATGCTGCCTGTTTGGTGGTCCAGTGTTTGAGAGACCCCGGGGGTCCAGATTAATTGAGACTGCTGGTCCTTTTACAGGGTCGCCCTTCTCCTCAGCTTCTTTCAGCCTTCCCTAATTCAACATCAGGGGTCAGCTGCTTCTGTACAATGGTTGTGTGCAAATATCTGCATCTGACTCTTTCAGCTGCTTGTTGGGTCTTCCAGAGTATGGTCCTATTAGGTCCCTTTTTGTGTACGCTCCATAGCCTCAGTGATAATGTCAGGCCTTGGGACCTCCCCTTGAGCTGGATCTCCCTTTGGGCCTGTCGCTGGACCTTCTTTTCCTCAAGGTCCTCTCCATTTCCATCCCAGTAATTCTTTCAGACAGGAACAATTATAGGTCAGACTTGTAATTGAAGGATGCCCCCTCCCTCACTTGATACTCTGTCTTACCAACATTTTAAATGTATAAAGCAAAAGTTAAATTATCCAAAGGGGAATATTTCCACAGAAGACCATATATTATCACTTGTTTTCTGAGAACTTTAGAAGCTATGATGACATGTTTCCCTAGGTGACTGGAATTAAGTAATGATGGCCACTCATAAATCTTTTATATTTACTCTTAAATATCTTATATTTACCTGTGAAAATAAGCCCTTCATCAGTTGAAATATTTCTTCTCTCTTATTTTTAAACCTTAATCTAGTTCATCTTTCCATATATCTGTAGGAATTGTAGAAATGCTAACTCATAAACTTTCCTATGTTGTGCTTAATACAAAGTCATCTTGTCATGTGTGAAACACATAGCAGTCTATCTAAATGTCCTATTGTATATAAGATAAACTAATTTATCAATCTGTGCTTCAGATTTATTCTTATTCTAGTTTGGAATGACAGTCAAGTTTTATTATATACTTAAAGCTTCTTTATCATTCTTTTCAATACTTTTAAATACATTGATAAAATCTAAGATGACCAGAGAAGGGATTTTAAGGAGGACTTTCTTATTTATTTTTCTTTCAGGTATCTCTGTCACTAGCAAAAGTAAGGGGAATAAACCTGAGGAAAATGACATTCACACAAACCTCAGTTAATTTGCAATTGGTTCAAGCAAAGACTTCCATGTCTGTGAGGCAGGGAGACTTAGAGCATAAATTATCCCTTTCTAGAAAGACATGATATAGAGGAATAGAGGTAACAATACTTAAAAATAGTGAAATGGTAGAGAACTTTTTTTCTCTTCTTTATCTTCTGGTAGGAATTGATTTCAGACCTAGGACACAATAGACAAGCACCTTTCTAGTGAGCTGTGTGTATCGCATCCGTAGAAGAGTGACATTTCCTGCTTACCTTTGAAACTGTTGCATCTTTATCAATGTATGGACCAAAATAGGGCACCCAAAACTTGTGAGGTGTAACACTTAAAAATGCCCATCACTTGTTTAGTAAGTCCACACTATAAAACAGGTACTATTCTCATCCCCAGTGATGCAGGAAGAATGAGAGCCGTAGCAGATTGGATGCCTTTTCAAAGGTTAAACAGCTGCTGTGTTAAGATCAGAACCTGTGATCTTAGCCATTCTACACATGGCTTCAAAGGGGAAAATGTCATTTTTATAATTAATGCCCAGAATTGCAACAAAGTATAGTCAATATACCAATAAAATTTCCTGCAGGAGAAGAGGAAGATTCCTGCTGTACCAAATGGAACAGCAGCTCATGGCGAAGCTGAACCACATGGAGGACACAGCGGACCTGAACTCCAGCGAACCGGGAGGTTAGCAGCAGCCATGTTGGGGGACTTCAATGCTGTCTTAGCTGTCAGGAATTGTTGTTTCAAGATCTAATTTTTTATACATTTAATATCTACTCTTTGAGAGTGAAATGCCAATTAATTTGATTTCTCTGAAGTGAATAATGATTGTCACTTCTGTTAAAACAGAACAGTGGCTACATCATTCCATCTTACTCTAGGCTTTCATTTTATGAAGCGTAAAATACATTGGCAGAGTCTTAGAACGAATAGGAAAACTGTCAGCTGACGCTTCCAAAACAGCTTGTTGAAAGCTGTAAGTTCAAGATGGAAATAAAACTAAATACCAAGAATTAAGTCCTGTAGACCTTACCTCATTACATGCTAGTATGATGTATATAATGGTATTTTTTTTATTATTATGCCTGTGATTTGAAAGAGCTATATGATTTATTTTTCTAATCATACACCTTTGAAGAGATGAAAGCTTCAATTTATTTCATAAAATGTTTTTTTATGGGTTTTTGACAGCTTGTCTTTCTGCAAGCAATGTGTGAGGAGAAAATCAGAACCTTGGGTGGATGTCTCTTCAGGGAGCTGGTGTGGACAGCCTCCCTATAATTAAAGACAATTGCCAAGGCTTTGTAGGATTGGTAGCCCTCCCTTGGGCCATTTTCTGTACTGCCCACTGCTGACTTCCCAGTTCCTGACAACCCTGCATTTCTATTCTCCTGTGTTTCCCTTTATGGCTGTTTGTCTCTGAAGAAATGTCCTTAACATTTTCCTTGGCTTCACACTGAGTTTTAGATGGTTCAAGTGTCTCCTTCTCCCTTCCCTGGAAGCTATATACTCATTCTGTTTGCTTTCATACTTTCAAATACTGTCCTTTTTTATTTTTGATGGTATATACTTTTTCTTTTCCTCTCAGGTGTAACATGCCACATAGCTTAGATTTTTTTTTTTTTTTTTCGAGTTCACTTTTCCTTACTGCTTCCTAAATCCTCCCAGGTCACCAATATCCGGTATCTTCGCTTCTCCAGAGTTCTTCCACAGACTCTGTGGCTGACATGACTTGAAGTTTCCATTACTCATCTGCTCTCCTGGAATTGCTGGTGTACATCTGGGCTGCTCTTGCACTGTTCCTCTGTAATGAACTCCCACCTCTGGATTTAGATCTTTACCGATAAAAGCACATTTATTACACAGCTATCTAACAACTATTCAAACTAATGTATGCTTGAACAAGTGATGACTTACACAGCAGTGGGCTAATGAAATACTATCAAAACTATAAATATTAATTACTAATTAATAGTTCATAACTATCTCAAATTATTTTTAGAAATAGGTAGAATATAAATCATAAATGAATGCTTAGCTCGGTGGAATAAACCTACTTTGAACTGTGACCTTGACATAGTAACATATTATTCAGAAATAGAAACTATACAGCATTCACACACATATGTTTTGCCAAACGCAGTTAGAGAGACCTTATGTGCAGTTTGTATATGTGTGCATCTCACGTGTCCTCTGGAAGCATCTCTGAGTTCCAAATGTCTCTTTGTATTAGAATTTTATTCTCATTCATTTCTACTTGAAGAAATGACTAGACAAACAGTGATTTTACACTCAGATACCATTAGATAATTGCTAATAGACAACTATTATGTTTCTATCTGATAAACAGAATTAAGGGCTAGTGAGATGACTCCATTTCAAGGCTTGTCATCTGAGTTATCCCTAGAATCACATGCCTGAAGGAGAGAACTGAATCTCTCACTTTGTCCCCTGACCAGCCCCACAAGCATACACACAGAAAATAAATAGAGAAAAGAAACAGTTATTCTGAGCATAATTTTGCAGTCAAATAGAACTTGATTCTTAAGAAAACAATCATTTTTGAGATAACGTTAAAAATGAACACTCTTTTCACAAAATAACAAAAGTTTAATTTTTATGATCCAAGAACATTCAGTATAGTATCAGCATTTAGAAACCTTACAGTTTTTGCTTTGTCACTTTTTTTTTTGGATGCATGGTTTTTCTGTATATTTCAGATTGGCCTCAGACTCACAGTTCTGCCTCCTGCCTCTGGAGTGCTGGGCTTATTGGCATGTGCCACTGTGTCCAGCTTTTAAAATATTTTTTAATCTTTAACATTCATGTAGAAACCATATTGTAGTCTTACTTTAAGATCATGTCTTTATTCCACGGAATGAAATAAACTTTCCATAGCAAAAGTTAAATCTGAATGTTGTCATCAAATATTCAAATAATGAGAAAACCTACTTATTAGTGTTTTCATTCCTAATATGTTAAAGAACATTAAGTGCTTAGATCTTAAGCATCAATTTACAGTCTAAAACTCCTGACGCAAATACAAAGCCCTCTGAAGTGTTTCAGGGTGTTTACTTTTGTCATATTTGGAGTAAGTGAATTATTTCCAGGAAAAGCCATCATTATCATGGAATTGATAGGCATTAGAATATGTGTTGGCAGTAGTAGATCAAAATAATATTTACCTAGTTTGATTATATTAGGTTACCTCTTTAGTTTCCTGAAACTAAAATCAACCTCAGAGTCTATCTGTCTCTATTGAATGTTGATATCCACATGTTCATTTAGTTGTCTTCTTACAGGGTCCTTTTTATTGGTAGAGGGACTAGGTAACTGGAGTTAGGGTTAAACACAGTTTTATTTCTTTAGGGGGATGCTTAAGAGTATCATTCACAAAGGCCAGTTGTCTCTTCATCTCTCATTTTCTATGTTTAATTAAGTGCAAAATATTAAAAAAAAACAGAAAAAAAAACCCAACAATAAACACTTCAAAGGTTGACAGTGAAGGCCCATGTTTACTGTTAGTAAAGGAGTGACATAGAGATTGGAATCTCTCATTATTTGAAGTTTGATTGATAAATCCCAGACGAATGCTTGAGAAAGCCTGATGATTTATTTATTTTTTTTATTTTTTAGTGGTAGGAACGACATTTGGAGTAGGTTAGTAATGTACAGCTGCTCCTGTAGGCCATCATAAGGAAATGTGGTAGTCTAATGTGGGTCTCATCTCTGCTGAAGGAAAAATGTTACTGTGACCGGGCGACAGGGCAAAGGTACATTCTAACTGACAAGCTTTTTATCTTTGGGTTTCACTCTTGTGTCCCCCACCCCCACCCCGTGTCTTAGGATTTTTGGGGGACTTATATTAGATATCAAAAGAAAGGCTCCGTTCTTCTGGAGTGACTTCAAGGATGCTTTCAGCCTGCAGTGCTTAGCATCGTTCCTGTTTCTCTACTGTGCATGTATGTCTCCTGTCATCACATTTGGAGGACTGCTGGGAGAAGCAACTGAAGGTCGTATAGTACGTATCATTCTTTATTTTGGACCTTAATCTGTCTTCTAAGATTTGTAGTTATGTGAGTGAACCTTGGATTTTGGATTTCTGGAGAGATTTGATCCATTGTCCAGAAGATTAACTTTCTATGAACTTCCAGGATGGTTAGTGGAGCTGGATATCTCAGAACAGAACATCTCCCAAATACTAATTTTGAGTGTTGTGCACGGCTATGGCCTGATGCTGTGCCCCTTGACCTATATTTCTAGGTCAGTTTTAGGTTGAGTCCATTTTTCAAAATTCTGAGTCATACTTCTGTTCAGGAACTGATTCTGAAAATATTTAAATATTTTGTAAAGCAATAAAAAAAAGAAACAGGAAGGCATAGATTATAGTTCTCAGTTTCTGTTAACAAATTTTTGACCCCCACTGGCCATTTGCTCAGCCTTATTTCCCACATTCTGCACAGGTTTCTATGAATAACACAGTGAAGGGAAAAAATGTGAATCAATATATCTGAAATGTTTATACCTGTTACAATTGCTGCCTGTGCAGCTAAGGTAATAGATTTATTCATATTTTTTCAGAGTGCAATCGAATCACTCTTTGGAGCATCTATGACCGGAATAGCCTATTCTCTTTTTGGTGGACAGCCCTTGACCATATTAGGCAGCACAGGACCTGTTTTGGTGTTTGAAAAGATCTTGTTTAAATTTTGCAAGTAAGTATTGCGACTCTTGGCTACTATATGCCTGTTCATTGCTGTTCTTCTTTTTTTTTTCAAGACAGAGTTTCTCTGTATAGCCCTGGCTGTCCTGGAACTCACTCTGTAGTCCAGGCTGGCCTCGAACTCAGAAATCCACCTGCCTCTGCCTCCCAAGTGCTGGGATTAAAGGCGTGCGCCACCACCACCCGGCTTGCTGTTCTTTTTTTATTTCTTTATCCAACATCAGCGCTGTTGGAGGTCTGCAGGGAGAAGTCAGTTTATTCAGTTTATCATTTTTGTCTCTATGGGAATGAAGGAAAAGTTAAAGTATTTGTGTGTTTACTGTGCATGTAATATTTATATTAAACAAGATTCGTTTTAAAGTGCTAAGAAACCCCCACTAGCTTGTCCCCTTAGATTTCTCTACAGACTAAGTCCTGAGATCAAAAAGCTGTGGGATGTGAAGTTGCTTGCTTTTGCTTCTTGATTTAGGCCTGTTTCCTCTTGTTTAGATGGTATCAAACTGTAAAATGACCTTCCCACACTCTCCTATTTCTCCTAGAGAATATGGGCTGTCGTACTTGTCCTTACGGGCCAGCATTGGGCTCTGGACTGCAACACTATGTATTATACTTGTGGCCACTGACGCGAGCTCCCTCGTCTGCTATATCACCCGGTTTACTGAAGAGGCTTTTGCTTCTCTCATTTGCATCATTTTTATCTACGAAGCCCTGGAGAAGTTGTTTGAGCTCAGTGAAACTTATCCAATCAATATGCACAATGATTTGGAACTGTTGACACAATACTCGTAAGTAGTGCTACTCCCACTCCTGGCTGCCAGGCTGCTCTTTTCACAAATATTGCCATTGTTTAAGAAATATGAAGACCTTACTTATCAGAGAGTGGGCCTAGAATTGAGCCATGACCTACATCCCGGGCTTTTAGAGCCAAATAGGATTTTAAGTCATCTAGTCAGCCCCACATTGGATTCTTGTGTTCTCATTGCATCATCTCTGCCAAGAACATCATTCTAAGGAGCTGTTTGTCAAGTGTTTCATAAAATAAACACGTAATTAACTAAGTCAATATAAATACAGATTGGTTCTGTTTTCCAAACTGTATCATTTTACTATGCTTTTCAAGTTCAGATTTAAAGAAGCTAAGTAAAAGAAACCCCTAGAGTTTAAGTTGTATTTATTTGATGTTTGAAATTGTGATTAAAACAGATGAAAACTAGCAAAACCTAAGTCCAATTCTGCTTTTGAATGTTTGTGGTAAAAATATTTAAGTATTAGTTGCTGAAAAAGATTTGTAGTTCAAGACTGAGAACACACCGGCTCTTTCTAATTTTGGTAAACCAGAAATCAAGGACTGCTCCAGCACTGAACCTGTAGAGCATATATGTGCTCATTAATTGGTACGCTTATTTAATTTTACAGATTTTGTTCCATTTATGTGTACAGTTTCACAGAACCAATGTTTGAAGTATTACGCTCCTCGTTGGGCACTTGAAATTTTTGTTCCAACCGCCACCATCACTTAGGTATAAGTCAAATATTGAAATATTTCTTCATTGTTAGGAATTCAATGTCAAAATTACATAGTAATAGTTTATTGTTGTAAATCTTAAAATGTGAGATAATGATGCCTTACTAAAAACAATGTAGTTCTTGGTATTTAAATTTTTTCTTGGATTTCAGAGAAAGCTTAAAACAAAGTACCTGTATTAGGAAACAAGAAAATTCAAGATTTACACATAAAATAATTTTTCCAAAAAAAATAGATATTGGTAGCATTGTATTGCATTAAGGAAATAGGTTGATGTCACGGACATTCAGGAAGAGTCAGATAGTAATTTGATCAGAATCAGAGGTTACGCACTCACATACTACATTACTTTTCAAAACTGTTGATGATTGATTGGAGCACATGTACTACGATGCTTGTGTGACAAGGAGGAAAACCTGGGCGCATCCTCTCTCTTCTACTGTGTGTGCTCTGGACACTGAAGAGAGAAAAGTCTTAAGAAGTAAGGATTGAGCCCTGGATAATGTAGCTAGTTTAAAGTTAGAGTAATGAAGACTATTTCAGGCATAAAAGTTGAGGCAAAAGTGCTGCCAGCTGTAGATGGCAAGAGGTAAGGTTGTGTCATAGCTCTGGAGAGAAGAAAGATGGTCCAGCGACATGAAGGAGTCGGCGCTTCAAAAGATCATTATTACCTTAAGACACAGTCTTAGAATGAGAGGTAGTAGAGTAAAAAAGCCATTTACCCAAAGTTAAGAAAATAGATGGAAAATAGACGGTGGCAAATGAATTGAGAGCCTAAACCTATGTCAGTTGGGTGTCTAAGAGTCAGAACCACGCCCCCACTACCATTATTAGGAGTCCCACAAGAACACCAAGCTAAACAGCCGTCCCATATGGACCCAGCACAGACCCATGCACCCTCAGTCTCTGTGATCCCCTATGACCCCTGCTTAGTTAACTCTGTGGGCCTTGTTCTTGGGGTGCTCTTGATTTAAATAACAATAGCAACAACATCTTCCTAGCTTTTCAGCATCTTAACCTCACAATGCGGTACTATGTAGACCTTACACCTCAAAATGCACACTTCCCTTTTATCGTGCCAAGAGTGTTAAGATAATCTATTTCATTTAGAGTTTATTCTACATCAGATGATGAAACTAAATTTGTCACGTTAGCAGTAAGTAAAGAGTTTGAGGGAATCATTTTCCCTGGTTGCATTGGTCTTAAGGAATGGCAAAAATAAAATGTTCTGCTCATGTCAGATGAAATGTTTCTTCAGTACAAAATAATAAGGTTCTCAGATGACTAATAAAAGAAAGTAAAAATGCACACATGTGACAAGAAAGAAGAAAGAAAGGGGGGAAGGGAGAGAGTCCCCTTCCTAGCCAGAGTGTGCAGGCCGTGGGAGAGAATACATGAGAGTCGTGTATGACACAAACTATAAAAATGCCATAGTCAGGTCCATTACTTTGTATACTAACCTAAAAACCTATTTTTTTAAAAGTATGCATTATTCTTTTCCAATACATGAGTTAAGGCAAAATTCAGGATATATTACTGGAGTTTCTCATATATATGCAGACTAAAGTTAAATTTGAAAAAATATACTTCCCCTGTTTCTAAAGGAGAGTTTGAAGACTAAGCGATGAGCAGTCCTTTTTGCTCTTGCTTTTATCTCCTGTCTCATTTCTGTCCATTCAAATACTTGTTTTATGCTCCTTTAAATAACAAAAGATTGTAATTTGTTTGAATAAATGCTTCTGATTGGTATTATACTCAATGTCCTTTCTCTTAGTTACTCAACTAGACTTGAGTCTCTGTTAAGGTTTAAAAACTTAAATACAGTTTTCTTCTCCATAGTCCTATCACAATGCTATAGAAATTGTCATGTACTTAATGCACTTTGGTCAACTAAACACGTTGAAAATAATTGTTATCCCCTTTCAAATTTGACAAGTAAAGAATTTGTGTGTGTGTGTGTGTGTGTGTGTGTGTGTGTGAGAGAGAGAGAGAGAGAGAGAGAGAGAGAGAGAGAGAGAGAGAGAGAAAGACAGAGACACAGAGAGAGACTTTGAATGGTGCTTATGGTGTCCATAAAATGGTGTTGGATGCCTGGAAACTGGAGTTACAACCGTTGTGAACCACCATGAAGGTTCTTGGACCTGAAACCAGGTCGTTTGCAAGAGAACAAGTGTTTTTTCTAGTTATCTGTCTTTCTAGCTTCAATATTTCTCTTAAATTTATTTTATTTTCTTGTATGACTATTTTTAAAGATAATATTGCTCCACAAGACTGCCTGCTGTTTTGAACTACTCTGAAGAGCTTAACTTTTCCTTTATTTTAAACTCTGTTCTAAGCATGCTAATACTAATACTTCGAGGTTCCTTCTTCTTTCTCTGATTCTCTCTTCTCTGCCACGTGGCTGCTTGCCCTCCGCATGTCTGACCTCTGTGCCCTTCATGCTTTCTTAAATGGCAGGGCTGACCCTAAATAGCTGTTCGGTTTATAGTTTGCCTGCCTTAGATTTACTTTTAAACTACTTCAATCTTTTCTTAAAAATTGAATCTATAAATTTTTAAAAAATTGACACTAAGAATCTTAATATGGAATGAATACATATAATTATATATGGATATATTTAATTAATATATACATATCAAAAATTAGTTGTGATTGAAAGATTAGTCAGACTATTAACTTGGTGAAGGAATCATTAGGAGGAAGTCAGTGAAATAGGACATCAAACTACCACAGAACTCTAGATGTTGACGAGAAATCCAGGAAGAAAATGAAGAAAGTTTTCATACTTCACTCACTAATTAGAACTCACTAGTCAAAAATTAGAAATGAGACAGAGTTAAGAAAACTTAGGACCATTTTTCTATATAATATTGAATATATCTATTGAGAATTGATAACAACATAATTTTTGTTCTATTTTCTTGTGCTTTGTTGAATAATCCCTGTATGCTTCCACTAGGCTAATTTCCATAATGGTCAGACCTGGACAGTTGAGTATCCTTTTGATGCCACTGTGTCTGCAAAGAACTTGGCATGTATCATATAAATATCTTTTTTATATGTACTCCATATTATCTCCTACAGTTCCCCAGGCCTGGCCAACACTTCCTCTTCCCAACTTAATGTGCTATTCTTTTAATAATGCGCTGAATGCAATCAATGCTACTTTAAAAAACTGATATGCAATCTTGACATGAGATTTTTTTCCCTCTAAATTGTGTATTGTATGTCATCTTACAATGAAAAAATACACAAGTAGACACTCCACAAAATATTTATCAACAAATGAGCAATCAATAAATGAATCATTTGGCGTTGGAAAGATGGCTCAGTGGTTAAAAGCACTTGTTCTTCCAACATCCCCATGGCTCACAAGCAAAAATATCCTTCCAGTTCCAAGGGATCCAATGTCTATTTTTGACCCTCATGACCACCAAGAATGCAAACAGTGAAAATAAATATATGCAGCCAAAACACTTATATGCATAAGATAAAATAAAAATCTAAAAATGTTGATTCTTGATTCTTATTAAGCACTTGCTATTTTTGTTTTCTGTTCTTGATTTTGAACTAAATTGTTTTTAAAACTAACACACACATACTTCTTAATGTTTGAATACATATGTACATTGTATAGTGCTCACATTTGTGTCCAATTATATACTCCACATTACTGCTTCTTTGTGGTGGAAACATTCAAACAGATATTTCTAGCTTTTTGAAAAAGGACAGTTTGTCATTATTATCTACACTCACTCTGTGGCACAGCAAAACAACACAACTTCTTGCTCCTATATAACAATGGCTGTTGACTATTCTTGGCTGTTGACTATTCTTGAGCCTTTTACATATCCCCTGCTCTTCTGTTCTCCTCAGACTTTGGTAACCACCATCCTGCTTTGAGCCTCAATGAGATTAACAGGTTTTTTTGTTTGTTTGTTTGTTTGTTTGTTTTGTTTTGTTTTGTTTTTATTGGATATTTTATTTATTTACATTTCAAATGTTATCCCCTTTCCCAATATCCCCTCCTCCCTACCCATCCCCCTTCTTACTGCTTCTATGAGGGTGTGATCCCACCCATCCACCCACTCTTGCCTCTCTGCCCTCCAATTCCCCATACACTGGGGCATCCAGCCTTCATGAGACCAAGGGCCTCTCCTCCCATTGATGTCCAACAGGGCAATACTCTGCTACTTATGTGGCTGAAGCCATGGGTCCCTCCATGTGCACTCTTTTGTTGGTGGTTTAGACCCTGGGAGCTCTGAGGTTCTGGTTGGTTAATATGGTTTTCTTCCTATGGGGTTGCAAACCCCTTCAGTTCCTTCAGTTCTTTCTCTAACTCCTCTATTGGGAATCCCATATTCAGTTCAGTGGTTGGCTGTGAACATCCACCTCTGTATATGTCAGGCTTTGGCAGAGCCTCTTGGAAGACAGCCTTATCAGGCTCCTGTCAGCATGCACTTCTTGGCATCCACAATAGTGTCTGCGTTTGGTGACTGAATATGGGATGGATCTCCAGGTGGGACATTCTCTGGATGGTCTTTCCTTCCTTCAGTCTCTGCTCCACACTTTGCCCTCATATTTGCTCCTGTGAGAATTTTGTTACCCATTCTAAGAAGGACTGAAGCAACCTCACTTTGGTCTTCCTTCTTCTTGAGCTTCATGTGGTCTGTGAATTGTATGTTAGGTATTCCGAGCTTTTGGGCTAATATCCACTTATCAGTGAGTGCATACCATGTATGTTCTTTTCTGATTGGGTTACCTCACTCAGCATGATATTTTCTAGTTCTATCCATTTGCCTAAGAATTACATGAATTCATTGTTTTTAATAGCTGAGTAGTACTCCATTGTGTAAATGGGGATTAACAGTTTCAATTTCACATATGAGTACAATCTAGTGGTGGTTTCCTTTTGTTCCTGGCTTGTTTTACTTAACACAGTGACCATCCATCCATGTTTTGTTTCATGATGACTAGTTATGCAATAAACATGAGAGTACAGATGTGTCTCTTACCAAACAATTTCATTTTCTTTGAATATGTAGCCATTACTGATGGATCATATGATAGTTATTATTTTAAATCTTTTCAATACGTCCACATGGTTTTCTATAATAATTGTAATAATTTACACTCGCATCATATGAGGGTTCATTTTTCTACACATTGATATTTTTGATGATATTCATATTATATTTTTTGATTTTTTATGATATTCATATTATCTATAGTCAGGTGAGTTCTTATCATGTTTAAATTTGTGTGTGCTTGACAGTTCTGCAGAACATTTTGTTCAAATACTGGTTGGAAGACATTTGTATATCTCCCTCAGGGGGGTGGGGAAAACACTTTAAAGCTGTTGTCTACTTCTAAATTGGATTATGATTATTTTTATCATTACCTATGGTCCTGGATTGAGTTCTTTCTATGTTTTGGTTATCAATTTCTTGTCAGGAATATGATTTTCAAATGGCTTGTCCTGTCCTGTTGGCTGTTTCTTCCCTCTACTGTTTCCTGAGGTTTGTGGTCTCCTCATTTTGCTGTTATTCCCCATGCTTTAGAGTCACGCT
>LR749517.1:2359136-2404151 GCA_902729485.2 Mus minutoides | reverse complement strand
TCCCTAACCCTTCACTCATTCCTGTGTCCTGAGACACTTCTCTGGTTTCCCTAACCCTTCACTCATTCCTGTGTCCTGAAACACTTCTCTGGTTTCTAGTAGAACTTTCATGTGTTTAGGTCCTAAAATATTTATGTCTTTAATCTATTTCATTCTGTCATCGGTATATGGTGAGAAGTTGGAGTTTAATTTCAGTCATGTATTGACCTAACTTATTCTAATGATAAAGTGTTGTTTCCAGGACACTACTATCAAAAATATAGTTCATTATTGATCTTTTTCAGTCTTGCTGTCCCTCTAATAAGCTATTAAAGTTTCAGGGATAGAGCTGCTGTATCTTCATCTGTGTCCCCTGAGAACCTCGGAGCTCTATAGATGTTAATGCATCCTAACAGTGTCTGCCAACAAGTTATTTTCTGTGTACACTGTCAGCTCTTTTACTTTGCTGTAACTAAAGTCAATTAATACATCCTAAATAAAATTATCTTCCATACTTTCTTGTCAGAGACAGTGAGAAGGCAGAAAATTACATCACTACTTGATATTTAAAAGAGAATTCTTTGCTCAAATAAGAACCAAATAGCCACATGTTATAAACCAGATTTTGGTGAGATTGAAAGACTATTCTTAGAGAGTTTACAGACTATGAAGTACTGACCCAATTTCTCTTTGCTTCTGAGATGACCTAAATTTAAGGATGCATTCTGAAGTACTTAAAGTGAAATTTAATGGTGTTTCAATTTACATTAAAATACCTCAGCATCGATACTGAGACAATGCATTTTTCTGCCTCAAGAAGCTGATATCCTGACCTAGAATTCAGCTAGCATCAAATCAGAGAAGTTATAGTCAAGAAAGACCTCCATAAACTTTCTAAAGTTCCTCTGAATTTTTGTTTTTCTATGATTAATGTTACTCAAATTTTTGAAGCAGATATTTGCTTTACAAATAAGTGAGTGGTTTATGATTACCAATATCAAACAAGGCACTGTGGAGTAGAGCTCATTTTCTGATGTAATGCTTTTTCTAATTTATGTTGTAATCTCTCTGTATCATTCAAATGTATCTTTCCTATTGGAAACATTGCCTTGGATTCCATATATATATATATATATATATATATATATATATATATATATATCCACTATTGATGCTGTGAATATGATTTGATACTTTTAATCAAGGTATCTGCCATTCCTGTTGTAAGGTGTTCACAAATGATTTTGGTTCATGTAGTGTGCAATGCTCATTTGCTCGTCATGGCTCTGCTGGGTGCTATAAGGTCAGAGCTATTTACTTTACAGCATTAGTCACCATCAGAAGCTTTTCTAATAACTTGTGTTAGTGAAAGGAAAAATTCTTTACCATGGAAATTAACATGCTAATTGCTCTGAACGAGACACTTGTAAGGTATTTATTGAACTGGCCAAATTGGGTTAATTCAGCATATTTTCCTATTTGTAAATGCCTTTCTTGGTAATATAAGGTGTCCTGATTATACAGTCTACATTTATTAGTTAGAATGTAGAAAACATCAAGTGGAAAGTGTGTGTGTGCATGAGGTAGAAAAACATTTTTATTTTTATATAAAATAAATATTCTGTAGTGTAGCTTTATTATAAATCAGAATACTCTTTAAATAAAAATGTGTTTAGCTGCTACACACACACACACACACACACACACACACATATATATATTTCTGTAATTTTATATCTTATATTGATATATAATTGCTATGGACATTCCTGAGGGCTAATTTAGTTAATAAAAAATGCTTGAAGAAACAAAGAAATCACAAACCCTTCCCGTTTAGTGCACGAAGGAGAGCACTATTTATAACTGCTGAGGCAAAGGGACAGCATCTGTAGCCCAGGAACTAAAATTAGGGATAATGCTGAAGGGAGTTCTACCAAATGAGACTTTCCAGAAGACAGCCATAGGCACTGGCATAAGGAAGGCAGGTCACCTCCATTATCCTTGAAACCAAAGCAAGCTCTGCTACAAGAGGGCCTTCAGCTACTCTGTCGACCTAATCACAGTGTGATCATTTATACAAGCAAGAGTGCTCAGAGACCCAGCTCTCTGTGGGAAGCAAAGGAAAGCAGAGGGCAGGCCCTAAAGAAGGTGATTTAAACCAACTGATTCATAACAAGGCATTTTATTCATTTATTTAGAAATCACAGGGTCATCTCATTAGATGCATAAAATGGCTTTCTGGCAAAATGTAACATCCTTGTATGCTAAATGTCCTAGAGAATGTAGGTACACAGGGGGCATGTTGCAGCATAATAAAGGTAGTATACAGGAACCCCACAGCTAACATCATGTTAAATGGAGAAAAACTCAAAGCATTTGTACTGAAATATGGAAGAAGATTATTCACTCTCTCTCTCTCTTGTTCAGTATATTGTTTAAATATTAGCTGGAGCAACAAGATAAGTGAGATATTAAGGGGCACAAATAGAGAAAGAAGAAATCAAACTATGCCTATGTGCAGACGACACAATTCTCTCTCTAACAGTACCTATGTACTTCTTCAGGGAACTTCTACAGTCGGTCAAGGTATTCAGCAAGTAGTGGAGTACAAAGTAAATATGTAAAAATCAGAAGCTCACCTGTAGACTATTGACAAACCTACAGAGAAAGAAATTAGGCAAATGATCCCATTCACGGAAACCACAACAATATCTTGAAATAAATCCAATTAAGGAAGATGTATAAAATAAAATCGTTAAAATACCAAAAGAGTAATTGAAGAGAATTCAAGAAACTTGACAGGAATAATATTGTGAAAATGACCATACTACCAAAATCAAATTATAGACTCAGGGTAATCCCCATTAAAATTCCAATTCAGTTATTCACAGAATTTAAAAATATAATCTTGAATTCAAAATCTTAAATTTTGAAACAGAGAGAGACAGAGAGACAGAGAGACAGAGAGACAGAGACAGAGACACAGAAAAAGACAGAGAGACAAGGAGAGAGGGAAGGAGGGAAGTAAGGAGAGATGGAGGGAGAGAGATAGGGAGAGAGAGAGAGAAGAGAGAGAAAGAAAGAGAGAGAGAAAGAGAGAGAGAGAAAGAGAGAGATAATCATCTCAAATAATGAAAGAATTAGCGGAGGGTATCGCTATTCCTGACTTATTTCATAGCTGCAGAACTTTAGTAACGATACAGAGAAAAACAATAATGTAGCAGAAAATGTCCTTTCTTCTACCTTACTTCTTTACTTTCTATTCCAGAGCCAAGGGGCATGTGGTAGTCACAACAGTAATAATAACCATATTAAGGATATAAACACTTAAGTTGAATTTACTTAGGATAGATCCTGTCTTGAGGCTCTGTTGATGTGAATTTGCTTGCGCTCACCATAACCTGTGAGCTTGATGGCTGTCGCCACTGTTTCATAAATGAAGACATCGTTAAGATAGGTTGACTAAATGTCAAAGATCACTCAGCTGAGTCTTTGCCTTGAATAATAATCTTGTCTGGAAAATTCAATATTGTGATGATAACACCAAGAAAGTCTTTTATGAATACCTCCACTCTATCGCTGGAGGAGTCCCTAGAAGTTAGTTTGGGTGAAATCAACCAGAGAATTTTCTTTTCACTCAGCTTTCTCCCCTCAGAGAGTTACTTCCGGTTTTTTATTTTGTTACTTTGGTTTAGATTTTAGTTTGGCTCAAAAGAATATGGACTGAGTTCATATCAAGAACAGATATGAAATTTTTCTACTTTTATTCTTAGTTCATATTTAAGAGCATGAGTGCCCAGAATTCAGAAGTCCCCTGTTGTTGGGGTCCACTGCCTGCAGTGGACTTGGTTCCTGGAGGATTGGCCCGAAGCTGAAATGAAACTAAGGGAGAGGGGGAAGAAAGAAGGTCTCCGAGGCTACATGGTTGCTTCTGCTTAGAACAACTCTTTAATGGTGGACAAGCATTTGGGGATAAAGGAAGGGGAACCCCGCCCCCAGTCTTCTGCGTAGGCGTTCTGGAGTTTGGCGGGAACCCTGAAGTCTCGTGACATTTCTCAGGTTGCGCAGGTGGGCTGGTCGTAGGTGGGCCTCTGGTAAGCTGGGCGGAGCCGGGTGACCTAGGAGACTTGCAGAACCTGGCTGCAGGGGTACCAGGCTCTTAGCCTAGTCAACAACACAATGGATGCCATTGGGTGTGGCACGGCTCTGGTCAATTGAACCAACTATGTTGGTGGAGAAAGGACACCACACCCTGTGAGCCTTCATTCAGGGTGTGGACAGAGATCACTTGCTATTTTCCCTGGGTCTCTACTGGAGATTCACTCCAGGTCTCACACTGCTAGACAGATACTTTTCTGATGGCAGCATGCTGAGTTCCAGAGATAACTGAAACTTTCTGTGTGAGCATGTACCCTGTGAAACCTGACTGCTGAGAGTTCAGATATCTAGTGTGTAAAGTCTAAGAGAGCAATGGTTTTCTTAGCTACTCATGATGTCTCTATTATAAAATACATAGTTTAGACTAAACTATTTTTCCGGCTTGGAATTGACTTGAGAAAAGCAGTTTGCCACAAGGCCCCGCCATAGAGGCACGAGTAACTAATAATATGCTTCATGCCTTGTCTCTCCTTTGAGTTTGCCACGTTTCTATCAAACTTCCAGCTTAACACTTTGAGAAAGTAATTGTTAGCATGTAAATCGAAGCAGAATGCAGGAGTGCCCCGCACTTTATGCCTGTATGTACTTTATGCTCATCACTAACGCACTGCAGTCGCTCCAGGTAGCAGAGACCGCTGCCCCAAGGAAGGCCACACACGCTGAGCAAAGTAAATGGAGAAGCCACATCACCAGATATAAATGGGACTATAAGAAACAGGGCACTAAACAGCATAAATAAAGGTGGTGGAGGTAGCTGTCATAATAACGGGCAAGAGTGCAGGGCATATGGAGGTGATATCTTAAAGTAGACATGTCCAGGAAACGGAAATTGGGGAGGCATAGTGAAATGTAGAGCACTTGAGTTGATCTGGCACATCTCGCTTTTCTTGCTATCCTGATAGAAAGGGTGTCGGCTCTCTGCGGGCAGGTCCAGGGGAGAGGAGAGAACCCGGTCTAGCCGAGTTTTTCCGGGGCTGAGTAGCAGGGTGAGTGTTGAGGCCCAAAACAAACACACCCGGGCCGGAGTCTGTCAAGGCAAGAACTCACTTTATTAAACGAGGCACTTGCTTATATAGAGAAGGCAAGGAGGTAGGGATGAGGTTTAGGGTGAGATGACATATGGGGTGGCCTAAGATGACCACAGAGCCTATAAGAAATCGACACGTCAGCGGTAGCTAGGCAGAGGCAGTCTCATTCAGGTTGGTAGGTCGTGCTGAGTCATTCTCAAGCAAATGACAGGTCGTGAAAATCAAGCCAGGCTTGGGTTTATCCTCAAGGCCCAAAGCAAGGCCAAATAGGGCCCAACAAAAGGGCACCAACTTCTATCTAGAATCAGCATATTACAGCAGAAAGGGCAGGACTTTCAAGGCCAAGCAAGGATTCAAATCTAATTCTGTTGTTATGGCTTGACTACACTATCCCTCACACAATAGTGTAGTATTTTCATGTGACCCACTCACACCCTCTTGTATCATCTTGATATCCTATATGTGGTGCAATGTAAATAGTTGTTACCCTGCATTCTTTAGGATTTGAGGGCTAGGAATACACCTACGTGAGTTCAGTAAAGCCACCGTTTTTCTCTGAGTATTTTTAAACCACTTGAGACTGAGGCTGTGAATGAGGGTCTGGATGAGTAGAACTGACGGCATACATGTTTACTTTGAAATTAAATGAATAAATCTGGCATGGTAGAGAAAGCAGTGATGCCTTCCTGCTATGGGAGGGTGAAAATTTAATGTTTGTTAGAGATCATGAACAACTGAAGAAGAAATTAGGAAATGGTGATGCCCTTGATGAGAGTGGCCACAATTTCAAAGGGAGCTAAGTGTGTACTAAATATCAGAGAAAGGAGGACAGAGATACAGAGACATACAGACACACACACACACACACACACACACACACACACACACACACAGAGAGAGAGAGAGAGAGAGAGAGAGAGAGAGAGAGACATATGTGTGAGTAATGTTAATCTCTTCATATTGGTTCTAATGGGTAAGCATTTTCAATCTTATTTTCCATAAAAGGAGACAGATTTAGAGTGATTAAATCATTTGCCCATGGTTATATAATCAGATGATTGAGCTCTCTGACACAAAAACCTGCATCTTATCACAATGTATGACTTTTCCAGAAACTTAAGAACAGCCATAATTGATTACTATGGTGCCTTTGTTCCTTTTTGCTAGTATTCTCTGCTGACATAGAGTCACTGATATTAACTGGCCGTGGTAACTAATGCTTCCATTACCCATCCCCTTAAAACCTATGTCACTATCTTGCCTAAACCCTCTCCAAGTGAGCTCAGCTGCAGAAACTCTGCCTTCCTTTCGTGAGAGCCAAAACCATGCTGTCTTACAGCCCATCCCCAGTAGGATTTCTTATAGCAATAGACTATATAACTCAATGAGGAATAGAAGCATCACAGTAATGAGCAAAGCAAGTTCCTATAGTAGGGAACAGAGGCAAGAGTGTTTCCTGGGCAGAGAGATACTTTCCTATAGAACTTATCGTAGCGACGATCATGTTCTGTAGTATTGTTAACAAAACCAAAGCAGCATTCTAGGGCACTCTATAGTTATGTGGCCTATGTGGGTGAGCCATTTGCAATGTGTTTGTATAGGAAAATGCTTTTCAACAGACAAGATAAAAGGATTATGAGTGAATTCAGTATCCACCCCAGAACCTCATAAGTGTGTACTAATGTGCATTAATGGTTTGATCTTTAGTAGAACCGTCACTCATCACCAAAGTAAGTATTAGACTAGATATCCAGGCTTTTCATTCCAATCAAGCACTAAATGGGAATTGTATGGCAAAGTATATGTGACCTTTAAAGCGTGAATTAAATGTCACCGTTATTTTTAATTAATGAGATTGTACAGATAACCAAGGCAGGTAATCTTATTACAATACACAGGATATTTATAATTTTTCAGGTGACTTATATCTCACAGGTAAGGAGACATTGGGATGATCCCTCATTCTCGGAAATGCTGCAAAGTTCTCTAGTATCCCAACACTCTGCTGACGTAGCCTTTCCAAGAGTGACTTAAATGACCCAACTACTGGCCTCTCAGGTGGATGAATGCTCTACCTAAGGAAAATGAATCCTCAGGTGTATGCTTTGGATACAATTTTTAAAAATCTGCTTCTTTCAGAAAAGGAATTATCTTGCTTTTTCAGATGTAACTGTATGGAGCCACATAGTCCCAGCAATGACACACTGAAGGAATGGCGGGAGTCCAACCTTTCTGCCTCTGACATAATTTGGGGGAACCTAACTGTGTCAGTAAGTAGAACATGGCAAAGGAACTCAAATCTGAGTCATTTACTGTAAAGACCTTTATTAACATTTTTAATCAGTTATTACGACTAAGGTAAGAATTTTGGAATACAAACTTATATTTGTATTAAAGTATTAAAGTATTAAAGTTCCCCCATTTCAGATATCTGTCCATAACTGGGGCTTTTCAATCCTTTCTTTTCATAGACCTGCATCCCTCTAAATGTTTCCACACAGAAGGGGACATGTCAACTGAAAACATTAAATACTAATTCAAAGAAAAACTCTTTGTTTCTCAACAGATTTCTAACTTCTATTTTTATTCTGTATTCTACTCAAAAAAAATGATAGGGCAGATCCATATTTCTACTTATAGTGGTTGAATTCTGTACCTGTGTTTTATTTCCTTATGCCTTTATTTGCAAATGTTTTCTCATAGGAACATTTCTCTGTTCTTATTCTTTACTTCATGTGTGAGCATCTCTTAGACTCTGTATTCACAGGCTTCACTTATTTCTGTTCAGTGAAAACATGAAATTTGGGTAAAACCCAAGTGTTCTGCTTTATAATAAGTATAAAAATCCCTGAGTAGTCCTACTTTCTTTCTATTCCTTCCAGTTATAATCATTACTATCCAAAACTTTTACCACCCTACCTACCTGTATGTTCTCAAATTTCTTTATAGCCATCAGCACAAACAAATTCTACTTCATTTGATTAAACACATGCTATTTTAGTAAGTGATACAATTAATAGAACTTAGAAATATTTTGCTAAAAAGTCTCATAAGTATTTAAATATATTATTTGAGAAGGATATGACCTTCCACCTTTATATATTGGGATTATAATATAATAACAACATTTCTCTCTCCCCTTTCTTTCCTGCAAACATTCCCATATATACCTCCTTGCACTCTTAAAATTCATGGCCTCTTTTCTATTAGTCATATTACATGCATATATTAAATATTTTAAACTATGCCCAAGTATTCTTTAGAATAGTTGACTTGGAGATATTGTTGACTATACTCGTGTATGCATACAGAGACAGAAATCTAAGTATACCAACTTGCCATAAAGTTGAATTAAATAGCAAACATTTGAGGTAAACATAGTTCAACATAATCATTTGGTGTTTATCAAACATTTAACCCTTTGATTTTGGTTCTTTCCTTTTACTGAGGTATATTCTGTTGTATACGTTCTTTCAGAATTAAAAACTATTTACTTATTCTTGGTTTACAATTTAATCTTGCCCTATATTTTATGATCTTTATTTTCTTCTGCTCTCTGTCTCTCTGTGTACGAGAGAGAGAGAGAGAGAGAGAGAGAGAGAGAGAGAGAAATAGAGAGAGAGAGAGAACACACATTAATGTTAAAATTTGTAGGTTACAAATTTTGCTTTTTAAATCTAGGGATCTTGAAAACAGCAGAGTCCCTTGCATTTCTTTAGAATAAACCTCCGCTTACTCTTGTCTGCTATTGGGGTTAACTTTTATTCTTTTCCACCTATATTTCCCTAGTAAAGAAATGCAACCAGGGTTCTTGTTTCCAGAAAACCATTTAAGTTAATCAGTAAAGGAAGTAATGGTGTGAAGAAGAAAGAACAATGCAAGTTTAGTGAGATTAGAAATTGTGGTGGGATCATGGTGGAATCATGTGGGGTCATAGTGAAGTCATGGTAGGTGTGTAGGCAGTGAGCTTTGTGCTTTATCTACAAAGCTTCATTTTGTGCCACATATTTCTATTTTCTCTTGTTCACAAATTCAAAATAATCCAGTCTGAATTATTCAACAAAATAAGTCATGTGTTGTATATTTTCTAAATCATTCAATGCAAAATAGTAAAATTGATTCTATATATTAGCCAATCTAATTGATGATGTTAGCCACAAGTGAATTATTTTCAATTTTTTTACTTAAGAATTTTTATTCAATATATTTAACAGTGTCTCCCTTTCCCCTCTTCCTACCAGAGCCTCCCACCTCTCTACCCACCCAACCTTTGACAATAAAAGTTTTGGTACAATTAGAGGGTTATAAAAATATTTTAGATGCAAAACAAATTTAACATTTTATGCCTTATTTTAATTTTTAAAATTCTCTACTATGAATTAATATTACATAAGAAATTTCATATCATTTTTCATCAGTTAATAGCAGATCTTTCAATAGATAATATGTATTCTTGGTGAGAAACAGGCTCACCAGAATTGATGTTACATAGAGAAAAATAATATTCATAAGTCAATGAAAGTCAATAAATTTATCTTATTGTTTTGCAGCATAACCATAATTATTATCAAATGTATGTAATTAATAAAGCCCTATATCGATGACTATTGTAACTAGTTTTATAAAATAGTGATGTAATGGTTAATTTACATACTATGTATTTAGAATGTCACATATTATTTTATTTCATCATAGTATATCTTATGATTACTAACTTATACCTTGATAACTCAGTAAGGCAGAGAATCAAAATCAAAGTTTTAAATGTTTGGTAAACACCAAATTATTATGTTGAACTACGGTCACCTCACGTTTACTGTGTAATTCAACTTTATGGCAAGCTAATAGACTTAGACTTCTATCTCTGTGCACATACACAAGTACAATCAGCAACATCTCAATGCAAGGAGGGATATGTGGAAATATTCAGAGGAAGGAGAGGGGAGGAGAAAATGTAATGGTATTATAATTATTGTGATTATATTTTAATTACATTATAATTTCAAAAATCTTTGAAAACTAAAAAAGAAGGAAAAGTGATTATCAATTGCTTGAAATTTGTTTCAATGCTTTTTAGTCTCTCTCTATACATACATATATATATATATATATATATATATATATATATATATATATACATACATACATATGAAAAGACATTCATAATTTTACATTCCTATTTTCAAAAAATACTAATAGTTTCAATTCTAATTTTTAGCAATTTACAGAATCGTTGAAATAGGATGTGTTGGAAGAGCAATTAGAATCTGTTTGTCAGCAAGCATCTTTTGAGTACTTACTACATGGTAAACCATGATAGACTAAAATGAAAGAAAGGCTTTGAAATTTGTTTGCATGTCCAAAGGACTCCTTTCTCCCCCTGTCTCTCTGCCTCTTCATTTCTTTGACTCTATCTCTGACTCTGTTTCTATCCCAACCCCCTCTCAGTCTGTGTGTGTGTGTGTGTGTGTGTGTCTGTGTGTCTGTGTGTCTGTGTGTCTGTGTGTGTTGGACATGTAGATAGTATAAAACTGAAAATAAATGTTGAATTCTGTAGGTACTTTTTACCTACAGAATTTACTTTTTAGAATTAGAGTCCCACCCTTGTTTCCTTGAAAAACAAGAAAAAATAATACTTTACAATTTGCTTTGAGTTGAGATAGCTAGCTTTGGCATTGGTGGTTATAGATAGGCAGTTGAATGATCTCTTCTTGCATCTGGCTTCTTAGGAGTAGAGCATCTGACCCACCTACATCCAAAGAATTCATAGAAGCCTTTCTGACATACACAAAAGACTGCAGGTGCACTAGGTGATGTGTGGGACTCCCACTTCCTCTGCTTAGACATCCTCGTGCACATAACACTGCTTAGCAATTGTTCCAAGCATTTCCAAATATGTGCACAAAAAGAGACTGGAAATTTCAAAGATTTTTTTTTCAAAATATATTTGTTATGTTTAAGAAGGAAAATTAAAGCTATAAATAAGGCTAAGGGGTTTATTCTGTAGTTCTTCAGTAACTTAGTTTCTGTGCTCTGAATCATCTTAACATGAATAATTGAAATTTAGCTAATAATAAAGACAGTGTGGTATCTGTTACATGGCTATAAGTTATTCTGATAGAACTTTTCAAGAACCTTTAGTTTGGGTATTTATGTCAAGGAGAAGTTGGTTGCTTGCTTGTTTTCAGATGACAATGTGGCCACGTATTTATTTTAAATATTCCAGAGGAGTTTGTTTCATTCTAGAGTGAACTCAGGGGCTTGAAGTTTGGTTCAGTGAAAATAACATACCTCTAAATTTTCTTTGTACTATTCCACAAAGCAAGTTTTGTTCAGGGTCACAATACCTAGATAAATAAAGATTTTCCTGGCTTCTTTAAGCTGATATTTTCTATTTGTTTTGATACAGTAATATAGTTTTTAGAATACGAAAAATTTCCAAGATGACTTAGAAATATTTTTTTCCTTTCAAAATATTTAATGCTTATATAAAATGCTGTTTTCCCCGCTTGAAGTTCTTTTTGACTTTGCTGCCACCTAATGGCTAAGACAGTAATTAAATTTTTTTCTTTTTCTTCCTTTTTCTTTTCTTTTCTTTTTCTTAACGTTTTTTTTTTTTCTTAAAAAACAAAACATAACAAACAAACATAAAAGCAGAAGAAAGCCCGTGGGAAATGAGAGCAAACATGACCTGCTCCTTGTTCATGTAGGGGTTTCTTTATCATTTGTGATTTGAATTCAATAGTTACCATATACGATTCAAATTTCCGTTTCTTTAAATACATATCATCATTTTTTGTTACATTTCATAGCTTTCTTAGTATTTTTGAACTAGTTTTTTAAAATAATTACTGTTCTTCACTAGTCTATAATGCCTGCCACAAGAGCGGTGCATGCACCCAGCTCTACCTAATAGCATTAGTGAGGCCGAAAAACATTGCGTAGTTTCTCCATGTCTCAGCTTTCTCTGATATCAAATAAAAATGAAAAATATCTGTATATGGTGTTGTTGTGAAAAAAGATAAATTTAAATTCTTTATCATGTATCTGATGTTAGTACAAATTACATTATCAAACTTATCACGTTTAAAATATATCTGTTATCTTGAATTTAATCGATGTCCTATCCAAGTAGAACTTGAAATCAAGTATCATATCTCCTAAGTTCTCTGTGGGAACAATGAGTGGGCAGTCTTGGTGTCTCGGCTGCGTTTAATAGGGTGTTAGTTTTCTGAAAGAAATGCTCTGTTCTTTACCAGCCATGTTTCCCTTCCTCTCAGGAGTGCAGATCACTGCACGGGGAGTATGTCGGGCGAGCCTGTGGCCATGGCCACCCCTACGTGCCGGATGTTCTCTTCTGGTCAGTGATCCTGTTCTTCTCCACAGTTACCATGTCAGCCACCCTGAAGCAGTTCAAGACCAGCCGCTATTTCCCAACCAAGGTACTTGGGTTCAAATATATCCGATCCAAACATAAACTAAATATTCTGTAATTCTATATGCTCAAGGTTAGGTGAGAGTTACTGATGGAATGACATGAACTGGTAGAAAGGTTATTCGAGAACTGGCAAGCTAGATGTAGGCCCTAAAAGGGGGCTGGGGAGGAAGACCTTTGTATGATATAGCTACCAGAGGTGGCACAAGCCCTTCTGCTCTCCTTCAAACGGAAAGGTCAGCGCTTCCCTTCCCACGTACAGTTTTGGAAAGTCAAAGCACACGCCATATTAGCGATTGTCATTTTCTTTTCCAGGGAGCAGTGGGCCTATGCCAGCTTGACAGAAACCGGTGTTACACTCTCTAAATGGAGAAACCTTGCACTATGCACTAGAACACGATTTTCTTTTCTTGTTTTAAATGCATCAGTCCTTTACCCTAAGCCACCATGCTTGTATCTGCATATTTGAGAAAGTAAACAGGGAATCAACTGAGTTCAATATTTAACACTACAACATAAAAATCTGTGAGGTCTGATTCCACCATGAAAAGGTCCAGGATGAGATTTAACACACGCACGCACACACACACACACACACACACACACACACACACACACACATTTTACACATTATATTTAAAATACAATGTGTAAAATATAACACAGAGAGAGAGAAAACAAATGATTTTCAGACTGAGGTAAATATCTCAAAAAAATTCCACTTTGGTAAATATGAAGAGTTCCTTCCAGAGACCGCTGCTTTTTCGGTCGCTATCTTCTTCACAAAAGATGACAGATTTATCTCCTCCACCTTTCAGCTGAACCATTCTCTGTATGTCAGAATCTAATGACTCTGCTCATGGGTTGCAAAACCATACTAACAGAAAGCAAATGTTAAAGGGGTAGGGGTGGGGGTGGGGGAGAAGCTGGGTGTATTGGTGCACACCTGTGGTCCCAGAGATCACCGTGAGATTGCAGGGGAAAAGAGGTGCATCCTACGTGTGCCTTTGCCTGAGCTATTGGATGAGGTTCCAGGCCAATGAGAAATGGGGCCACCATCTCAGGAGGTTTTTCTCTGACTTCCACATGTGTGCCGAGAACTGTGCACCTCTGCACAATGGCTTTCTACAATGAGAAGTGGTTTGAAAACTGGCTTACATAAAGTTCATTTTACATCAAAGAAATTTTAAATTTTGCCTGCACCGTTGTGTATATTACTAATTGTTATACCTTAAGTAAAGTAATTAAAACATGCTTCTTTAATAAAAATAGGTAATGTCATTTAGTGGTCCTTTGGATTCATAATGTTAAAATATAATGTGGATTCAAGAGTCCTAAAATTCACTTGATGCAGGCCGGACAACTTTATTCTGTGTTCTAAATTTCCACATACTTGGGTTTGTAATAGATACTTTAAGTGAATATTAAAAAGAAAATGACCACCATTATTTCGGTTCAATAAATCTTTATTCTGAAAAAGTGTGGATTGAGACTGTAGCATAGCATAGCTAGTGATAATATATTTCAATGTTCATACAGTAACATCATGATATTATGTCACAGCGGTCATATTCAAAACTGCTCCTGAATATTTCTATTTATTAACAAGTAACAACGTTTTCGTTATTTTTAGGTCCGATCCATAGTGAGCGATTTTGCGGTTTTTCTTACAATTCTGTGTATGGTTTTAATTGACTATGCCATTGGGATCCCATCACCAAAACTACAAGTACCAAGTGTTTTCAAGGTGAATTTATCTAGCATGTAACATCTATCTGCTTTTCTATTTCTCTGTATCTAATAGATGATCTGTGACCCAGTACAAGAGACTTTTATGAGAACATGAGCAATATACATTAATAGATTAAGAAATAAATTGTTGTCTGGTATTAAAAAGAATAATAAAAAAGAAACTTGAAGACTGCTTAAACATTTCCTATCATCTATTATAGTTGGAAGATATGCAAACAGTACAACATGCCTAAAAACCAAGGAAGCATTCGGAAACTGAGGAATATGCATTATCGTGAGGCAAAACTGCAGTGTGAATAGGGCTTGAAAAACAGATTAAAAACTAGGCTTGGGATGAGTATACCAACCATATTATAAAGGCAGGACAGCCCTTGATGTCAGCAAATTTACTGCCTCAGCCTTTTTTCTCATCTGTGAAACAGAGCTAGGGACTTAATCAGAGAATCATTTGCTGTCATAATGAATTCCTCTGGGACTCATTTCCAGCAGCAGCCTTGTTTTGAACCTTTTGCTGAGCTTCTGATGGGGCTCAGTTTCTGGTTTTTTGTTTGCTTGTTTGTTGTTGTTGTTGTTTTGTTTTTCATTTTTCATATGTGCACACACCTAAAATAAGTTACTATATTACACCAAAACCTTCTATTTACATGTCTACTAAACTAAAAGAAAGCTCTGCCTTGTTTCTAGCATAGTGTACAATGTGCAATCTTAAATGAAGACAAATTTGCATACAGTAAATAGTAGGTATTGGTGTTACTTATTAAATACAGGTATTGATTGAGAATGACTTTTTAATTAGTCTGCTGGAGTTAAAATTTGACCTCAATTAATTATTAACCCTGTAACCTTAGACAACGTACTATGGCACGCTATGCCTCAATTTCATCCTTACAGACACTAAGAGTGGTGTCCTTAGTTATGTGAATATTCCATGAGTTCATTATTTATTAAATGCTCAGCCAATCACTTCATAATTAAGAATTCCATGTTTATATCTGTATGACTTAGTTTGGTTAGGTATTCATCAATCTTGCTACTGATATCTATGCTTAATTTTTTTTCTCAGCCTACCAGAGATGACCGTGGCTGGTTTGTTACACCTTTGGGTCCAAACCCATGGTGGACAATCATAGCTGCCATTATCCCAGCTTTACTCTGTACTATTCTGATTTTCATGGACCAGCAGATTACAGCTGTCATCATCAACAGAAAAGAGCACAAGCTAAAGGTATGTATTTAACATCCATTATAATATAAATAATTCTTATTCAGCTGATAGTAATTGATGGTTATAGGTTTCATCTTTAAAATGTATACATTTGTTCAGTATAGAATACTGTTTTCAGGTTTGTAGTTTTTATTGTTTTCTAGGACACCTTGTCTTATAGTGATATGAAAATTTTGGTTGCAATATTTGTCTATCCTCAAGTCTGAAACC
The DNA here is from genome assembly GCA_902729485.2 of Mus minutoides. NCBI lineage: Eukaryota > Metazoa > Chordata > Mammalia > Rodentia > Muridae > Mus > Mus minutoides. Next base: position 2,388,364 of record LR749517.1, on the reverse strand, counting down.
TTACTTCTAAAGGGGAAAAATGGTTCTAACTTTAGCATGCTTAACATTAACTAGGTGAAATATTCAATTCTAGTAAGTAAATACTTACCAACTTGACTTATGTCTGGGATTCCACTATTCCTTTATTTGATGCCAAGTATGTTCGCTATTACAAGGGACCGTATTTCAGATATGTTTCACTGAATTATATCATTTAAAAGTTATTATTTGTTTGTAATGCCTAAAACAAAGGGAAAGTGTGGCCATAAATACTATAGTTTATATGTGACATCTTTGAGCATTATTGTGGATTTTTAGTAAAAGTAGATTTTATTTAATATAATTATATAAATATATATGTATATGGGGGGGCATGTGTGCTCACTAAGTCCACAAAATATAAAATGGATAAAAATAGAATCAATACAGGAAGAGAAGGTGGAAAGACTGTAAAGCCAGAGGAACAGGATGTGTGCTGTGAGATAGGAAATGCATACCTGTGAACCTCAGCAAGGACAATACAATGCCAAGAGACATGCTGACATGGAAGAGGAGAACCTCACCAGCTTCCTTAGTAGGCAGAGAACTACAGGGAGCTAATGCCTGCTGAGAGAGGGAGAATCAGTCTTTCCCAGGGTGGAGCCCCTATTTGATTTGCAGGAACCAAATGGTCAGCCCTGAAGTCATATACACAAAAGCAACACTAAGTGGAGTCAGCAAATTATATTCACATGTGTGTGTGTGCATGTGTGTGTGTGAGTGTGTGCATGTGTGTTATGTATGTAACAATTAATAAAAAGAGGCCATAAGTTTGAGAGGGAGGCTGGAGACATGGCAGAAGTTGAAAGAAGGAAACAGGGTGAAGGTAGGAAATGAAGTAATTATATTTAATTATTTTAAAATCAGAATCAACACTTGTAAAATAGGACATACATAATCTTTTTCTGTTCTGACATTGAAGAAATTGCCAGCTATCTCTGCATGTCTTTTAAACTCAAGAATTTTTTGCTGAAGTAACAACTTTGTGCTATATACAATTTTAGAAAATATTAGGATAATTCAAATGTCTGTGTAAACTATTTCATTGATATAACAATAAGCATAGTTTTAAGAATGTACAATTATTTGTAATATATCATATTGAGGAGTTTGCAATAAATATTAGAGAGTATGAGCATTTCTCATTCTATTGAAAACAATTTTAGGATGAAACTTCTTTTAAAAAATAATTAATTCAACTTGCTTGTGGTTTTTGTAAAATAAAATTTTTAATTATTGAAGATATATAATTTGCATTTTCACAAGTTCTTAATACTAGTAGATATTGTGACTGACTCTTGAAATTCCAGCATTTGGGAGACTGAGTCAGGAGGATAATCATGAGTTCAAGGCCACCCTGACTACATGGTAAAACTACAGGATTGAGCAGCACAGCTAATCATACAGCCTTATAGTCAATAAAGCATTATGCAATAAAATTTATTACCTGCTACCCTCTAAAATCTCGGAACCATTCATGACTGTACATCTTGTATTTCCCTATTTTTTAAAAATAAAAATATCTTTACCTTTCTGTTTTTGTATGAGTTAGATTTTAAAAACAGAGAATATGAAGAGTTAAAGGGAAAAGTGAAAATTTCATATTCCATTCAACTGCTCTAGGTAGAGCGATTTTTAGCCCATAGTGGAATTATGTTTAAAAGGCTAGACATAGAGGAAGACTTGCTGAGGTTGGTATCATCCCCTCAACTATTAAATGCCATCTGCTCCCTCCCAGAGACTCAGCCTTGGACATCACAGGCCTTCCTCTTGCTCCTGAGTCTTCTTACAAATAGAGTATGTCCTTGACATTTATCGTTCCAAATCAATACATTCGTTTCCTCCTTTACTCTGTGTACAGTGTTGCTCGCAAACAGTAGAATCTTCTTCTAGTGTGTCTTCAAAATACTCAAATAGATAGAATGGAATAAAGAAGTACAACTTTTAATACCCCGTCCCTGAAATAAACACAGCGTATATTACATTATCTCTTTTGTTACATGAATAAATCAGTATATATTTAACTTTTATAATATAAATTTTAAATCAGCATGGATTTAATGAACAACAGACTGGCTTCATCACACTGTCTGTACACCACAGTAGTCAGTCTGTCCTCAGCCACTGCATTGTGAGCACTCTACACTCATAGTCTTCAAAACAGGGTCCCTCCAGCATAGTCGTAATTTAACAACAATAAAGCATTATTATTATTTATTAATATTATCCGCCTATAGCCATTTTCTCCTATATGTTCCACTATGATATACTCCAGGATAGTCATAATTTAACAACAATAAAGCATTATTATTATTAATTATTATTTTTATTTGCCTATAGCCATTTTCTCCTATATGTTCCACTATGATGTACTCTGTTGTTGCTGTTTTTCCTTTTGACAACAACAAAAGTATTACTTCTTACAATACCATTTATTAAGAATAACAGTTTGTCCATGGCTATTCTCCTTGCCTATTGAAATTTTTCCAAAGTTTCCTGGCTTTGGCATGAGGTTCATGTTCATGAAAAGATGCTCCCTGAGTATATACCCAAATCACAAGCTAACTATACTTCCAGCCTTTATTAATGTTTAACTGAAAGCTCCTCACCACCTTGGCTGGAACATCATTCCATGGATTGTTTTCTTTCATTTCTGCACAAGCATGTGGTAGTCAATGCAGCATATATCTGAGTGCACACCGTCTCTTCGTCATCTCAGAATCATGTCATCTTAGATCTCCTCCAAATGTGTTATAGAGCTTTTGATTTTTCTGCACCTCATTTCCAGAACTAGTAATTTTCATTTTCGTGGTATTTTTCATAACATCAAAAAATGTTTTTACAATAGTTTTGTAGTAGTAAATACACAAAAGGTGTTGAGCTATTCAGACTACCTGACTCACTGATTAGGTAACTTACTATACCCAAGAGCAAGAGAGCATAAATTAGCAAAACTCCAAATCACCCCACTGGCCTTTGTGTCATGCAAACATTAAAGCAGCCACAAAAATAAAAATATGACCAGGAAAATTATTATATATCATATAGATGTGCAAATACATCCATACACTCTATAGAATTTATGATTTCCCTTTAGAATTGTTGGAGGCGGGGTAGGCAGAGATTAACTAAATCCTTTTTAAAGGCATTAAAAACAAAAGCTTGGTTTTGTTTAGAGCATACTCTGTAAAAGTGGAAATAAAGAGAGACATTATTTGTAGAAGAGAAAGTTTCTGTTAAGATACAGCTCTGGGATTTTCTACATGTTTCTGTAGACAGTTCAGGCTTCTTTTGACATCATTTTTAATAAACAGCAATACAATCCCAGATCACTGGAGCAAATGAATGCATTCACAGCATTCATTTGGCACCACGTTCCCTTGATGACTATGGCATTTGATATGTTCTTTTTTGCCCTCTTTGTCAGCCTGGTTCCTCATGTCAATCTATAGTCTTTTATGTGGTTAACGTGACAGATGCAGGAAATCGCTGCCAAGTTTGAAATGATTTCTTCAGCAGTGGCATCTGGGTATCAGATGGTCCTCTTGGCTGGCCTCTTGTCTTGCTGCATGTTGGTTTTAGTGGGGTCTGGTGTAGCATCACCTGTTGCTATGCTCCCTCTTCCTCCCATATGTCCATTTCCCATGATTCAAGGATGAATGTGAGAATAAAAGCTACAGTTCTGTCTTTATTTTGAAAAAAAAAAAAAAGCTACAGAAATATGTTACAAGGTGCAGAGGTCTCTCTCTGACAAAGGATACTTCCCTTTGGCTGGCATGCCTAATCAGCTAATAATTTGTTTGCAATGAACAAGTTTTTAAAAACATTTTAAAAGAAAGGCAAGAAGAAGGATGCTGATTAATGAATGGAAATGTCAGAATTGCTTTATCTCCTTTGGTTTGCATTAAGTCAAATTGTTCTTATTGTGCCGCATAATTAAGGGAAATCATGTATTCATTTTAAAGACAGAATTGTTCTCTCTGAAATAATTATCTTGCCTACTTCCAGAAATCCAAAATTCCACTGTTTAAATTTATTTAAAAAAAACAATAAGAGCCATAGGAAATTATTTTTAGGAGGAAGACTTTCCTTTCTCCATATTATTAAATTTACTGAATATGGATGGTTAGAAATTAAGGATGTGCTAAAATGACAATATTGAAAAGGGAGGGGTCTGTCATATTTTTTTCTTTTGTGTCCCCTGGCACTTCTCATAAATACAAATTCATTTTTGGTAGTACCGCTAATTTAAAAAAATTCCAGAGGCACAATTGCATTTAATCCCGTTGGATACAGGAATTTGGGTAGATTCTAATTCAGACTCTGATTTGCACTCCCTAGGACAAAGCACTCCTGTAACTGCTTCCGGAGCTGCTCCTTAAAATCTTGAGTTTCATGCTATTAACCTATAGTTTATGAAATGTTTTGCTGAAGTCTTTTTCTTAAGCATGTTTGATTATGCTGAGGCCAGGATGGCTTCCCATTTTCTAGATCTCCCTGGGTGTTTTATTCTCACTATGAGGCCAAATGTAACTGCTCTATTTATTCTATAATTACAACTATTACATTGGATTTTAATATGTGTTTCAAGAATATATGTTTCCTTGTTTTTAAAAAGCCATTCTACTCAGGAGACAGGTAAAAGGATTGTCGATGAGTTCAAGGCCAGGCTTGTGATATAATGAATTATAGGACACTTGGGCTACGTAATGAGCATAATGAGACCCTGTATAAAAAGAAAGAGAGAGCCAGAGAGAGAGAGAGAGAGAGAAAGAGAGAGAGAAGAGAGAGTGGAGAGAGAGAGGAGAGAGAGAGAGAGAGAGGAGAGAGAGAGAGAAAAGAATTTCAATCTGTAACATCTATTGATTGTCTCTTGTCTGTTAATAATTATGCTAAGGAACTATGGAAAATACTGAGAAATGATTTGATGTTATCTGTCCTTAACTTGGATTTATTATAGTAGAACCTAACATGCACTTGATATTTATGATAGAACAGACACTATTCTCAATCACTTCTGGAATTAAACAACTTAATTATCATAACCTAATGAGATACCTTTTATTGACATTATAAACTTCTCTCAGCTAGGAAAAGGCCCAAGAGATTAAATGATTTACCTAAGGCCATTGTTGAGATTTTATTTATTTTTTGTCTGTAAATTTTTATTTTTAATCTATATTTTACTATAGATTCTTCTATCATATAATATGTCTGACCACAATTTCCCTTCCCTCTACTCCTCCAAGACCCACCCTCCACCACCATTTCCTCTTCAGAAAAGAGTAGGCTTCCAAGAGACAACAGCCAAAACAGGAGAAAACAAAATACAGTAAGACAAAGCAAAAGCTCTTACCTAGAGGCTGGATGAGGCAACTCAATAGAAGAAAAAGAACGCCAAAAACTGACAAGAGAGTCAGCGATACACATGCTACCACTGTTAGGAGTCCCATCAAACTAGCAGTCATGACATGTACACAGAGGACCTGGTACAGAGCCACACAGGCCCTGTGCTTGCTGTCATTTAAACCCAGCGATGAGTTTCCAGAACAGACACTTTTGGTCGTTATGTTGCATGGACTTTCATGAGGTAGTACTGAAAATAATAAAGTAAGAGCCAAGTCACAACCTAAGTCAAGATTTTTTGCCACCTCTGTGAACAGCAGTGCGCTTCAGCATCTTTGAGTTGTCTCCTCAGAGATCTACCCAATCAGCCAATCAAGAGCAGTCTCTGAACATCCTGGCACCCACTTTACATATTTAATTTTCTGCCTCATTTGAGTGCAGGATAGTGATAGCAGAGCGGGATTACAGAGGCGGCAGAAACACAAATGCTGTTATTTCAAGGGATGGCTGGAATCTCTGGTTGTTGAAAAGAAAACAAAATGAGAATAGAATCACAAGGCACTGAGATAAACGAGAATAAATAAGAATAGTTGGGCTTTGTAATACTATAGGTTCCAATAAGACATCACCCCTGAAATGAAAGCATGGTATGGTAGACAGTATCTTAGAACTTAGCTGTGGAGCTTCTGCTAGAAGGCCTCTCAGTACTGTCAGGAAGTGGTTTATATTCTCACCCAAGCCAGGTGGCCGTGTTGGTGACATCATTGCTTTCTCCTTCTTTTGTGACTTTAACAGAAAGGTTGTGGCTATCACCTGGATCTGTTAATGGTGGCGGTCATGCTCGGGGTCTGCTCCATTATGGGCCTGCCATGGTTTGTGGCTGCCACAGTCCTCTCCATCACTCACGTCAACAGCCTCAAGCTGGAGTCAGAGTGCTCTGCTCCAGGAGAACAACCCAAGTTTCTCGGCATTCGGGAGCAGAGAGTGACCGGGCTCATGATTTTTATTCTTATGGGTTCATCCGTTTTCATGACCAGCATTCTGAAGGTAATGAAATTATCCCTTATGAATCAGAGAAAGAATTCATATGTTTAATATATCATTTTAATATAGGCATTCATATGTAAACATTGCACAGCATGAGATAAAAGTGATAACTTTTTAAAAAATGTTTATATAATTCTCCTTCACTGATGATAAATGAAAATTTGTTCTGTTTTAGAATCCTGAAGTACTTGAAAGTATAATTTTGTTATACTCTCTGGCAGTAACAATTTTGATTTGTAATTTTCATGCCATGGGACAGGTCACACTTTCTGAGTAGCTAGCTACTGAACGCACTGCACCTCCATCCAAACTCAAGTTTCTAGTATTATTCGGTCTGTAGATTGAATCTTATTGTAAGTCGGTGGTGTCAACAGACAGTGAGCATGCCATGCTCACCCAGACAGCTTTATATTTTGAAGGCCTCACAAAACACAACATTAGTAATTTCTACACTTAAAATTATTGAATTAAATTTGGACACCAGTAAAGACTGATGGCTTTTGTCATATAATTCTAGAAGGTAGTCTTACAGCATGATATATTATCATTCATTTTGATTGCTGAAAATACTAAATATTAATTTAATTGTTTCATTTATACAACTTCTTGTATTTAATCATTGAAAACTCATACTTCTGTTATATAACTAATAGAATAGAGGATAAAATGAGCTAACCCAATAAAGAAAATTTGAACAATTCACCTGTTAACAAATATTTGCCACAATGAAGGACCAAATTGTAAAAGTAAAACTTCACCCCTTACCTTTAATCTAAATATCTTACTATTTTAAAAGAGAATGTAAGTTGTCTTTAAAGTGGCTAATAATGTTTATTGTGATTCAATAGAGCTTCCAGTACCATTTCTTAGGAATCATGAGGGTTTCAGAGTAAGTTAAATTCTCACAGCTACATTGTTGTTATCATCTCCCTTTAGATTGGAGTAACTAAGTTGCAGGCAGCATAAGTCACTGCTTAGTGTTACAAATACAAACATTCTAAGGTACTGTTTGAAGTTACATCTTCTGATTCTGAGCTATACTTGATTCTAGCAGGCTTTCAAGTGTCCTTTCCCCTCTCTGATAATTGCAAAACTGAATGACCATGTGCTTGAAAATAATGCCAGGCATTCTTCTATTTGTTCTCTTACAGTTTATCCCCATGCCAGTGTTATATGGAGTGTTTCTTTATATGGGTGCTTCGTCTCTCAAAGGAATTCAGGTAAATTTTACAGACATGTCTGCTGTGACTTAACATATAGATGCTGAGTCACATGACAGCAAGGCTCACCTGAGGACAGGCTTTCTGACCACATGTAAATTTTATGAAAATGTCCAGAATTATATATGCTAAAGAGGATTCTCTGATAAGTGAGCATTCTCTCATTTATGTACAACATCCCCCAAACATGAGCAACCTTAAATTACTATGTGCATGTGTGTATGTTCTCATGTGTGTGTGCATGTATGTGTGTGTACACACACATGAGTGCGTGCTTGAAGTGACAATACATGCATGTGTAGAGACCAGAGGATACCAGTGGAATTCACCACCTTAGAGAGGCCAGGAAACAATTTCAGTGATTCCTGAAATGTTTCTATTTGTATTTTGTCAGAACCAGGATTACAATCAAGTATCACCATGTCTGGCTTTCTTATGTGAGCTCTGAGGAGCTAACCTCAGTCTTCATGCTTCTATGGCAAGCACTTTGCCAATTGAGTTGCTGTTTACCATAAATATATGAACACTGAAAAGCTTGGGTTTGATCACCTTTTAGAAAATGAATTAAATTCATTTCAAAATATATACAAATGCTGCTTTTTGATACTCTGTCAAGCCATGTTTATGGGACCTATCCATAACAAAAGAAAAATACCTCATGCAAAAGACAATTTCTTCAAAAGAAAGTGTTGCATGCAACATATACTGTTAAGTGTTAGAAACAGGCGATTTTCCAGCAGCGATGAAGGAAAGCACATTTGTTGAAAATTCATAGTAAAAATGATCACAAAAGAGACATGGCAAAATGATTATAATATAAAGGAAAGGAAAACCTGCCATGTGTTTATAAAGCTCCTAGCTGGGGTTGGATCAAACACTCAAGGTAGAAAACTAAAAATAATTTGTCAATAGAGTAATATCCTCCCTACTCTTCTTTTTCTTTGGTTTGTTTTTCTTCTGTTAAAAATGCATAATGAAATTATTTTGAAAATTAAGCTATGATAAAGGCATAACACAAGGAACGTTTAAATGTAGGGAAAGTATGATTTAAATGTTCTTTGGATAAATATTTTAGGTATTGTGTTAGTTTTATTTTTGCTGCCTAAGATGTTACTATGTAATTTTGTAGGTAATGCAAGGAGTATCAATTATCTCAATATTTTCAAGTCACAAATATGGAAGATTAGCCATGTAGTTCTGGGACAAAAAAAATATTTCTTCTGGTTGACAAGGATTGTCAGCATCTGGAGATTTGATGGGGTTGTAAGATCATCTTCAAGATGCCTTAAAACACGGCTGAGGGCAAGAGACCTTACTGCCTCCTCTCCTTTTCTTATCAGGTGTCCCCAATACTTACCAATACACACATTGGAGTTTTCTTCTTTAGAGTGAGAAATACAAAAGTGTTGGGGGCATGAGGGTGAGGGAGGGGGGCAGACAGAGACAGAGGCAGAGAGAATGCTCTTTTGTTTACTCTCCAAAAATCACAAGTGATCTATCTGTCTTTTGGATTTTTCTGTTGGTTCAAAGTGAGCCACCAAGTCCATTTTGTACAAGAGGAAGGAAGTTAGACTTCACTTATTGAAGAGAGTCAAAGAATGTGTAGACAGATGTATATACCTCCTTGGGTGCACTCTGAATCTTTGAGGGCTATTGGCATATTCTTTCTGCTGATTTCCTTTAGGAAGCTATTACAGTTTGAACAGAGACCAGTCCCTCAAAGTTATGTCCCACCAAATTAATGACCAGAGACTTTATGAACCAAAAAGGTTTATTGTATTTCTATAACTGAAATACATGAAATATTGAGAGAGGAAAGATTTATTTTGGCTCATGGTTTCAGGAGATTTCAGACCATCACAGCAGAGAAACTCTGGTAGAGTAGCTCTGTCCCACCAATTGGAATATGTGGTAATGGTTGATCACAAGGCAGCAAACCAGAAATCAGAGAGCATGGTACTTAACTATTGGCTGAATATAACTTTTAAAGGCCTGGCCCCCAGAATCCTTTTAATATGCCCCCAAAACTTACTAAAGGTTTCATAACTTTCCAAAGCAGTGCCACCACTGGAGATCAAGTGTTCTGAACATGAGCCTACTAGGAACCCATTTAAGAATCAAATTGTATCTGACAGGACACAGACATAGGTGACAGGGGCCTGTTAGTATGGAGGTAGAGATTAGATTTTCACTGCCACAATGTAAGAATATAGGAAGCTGTCAAGAGCTGGAAGAAGAAAAAAAAAGTTCTCTCCTTGGCCAGAGGGATCAGAGTCCTGCTAAAATCTTGATTTTTGGACATCTGGCCTCTGCAACTGGACAATACATTTTTTTATTGCATTAAACCAAAATGCTGTGGTAATTTGTTCTACATCCTCAGAAATGCATACAGATTTCTACTTAAATGTACCTTTGAATTAGCTTGGTTTATAACAATAGCATTCAGCCAAAACACTCCGTTCTCTTCGAAGAGAGTATGTTGAGGCTTATTTATTGTACAGATCTTTTAAAACTAAAAATAATAGGAAGTACACCATTTATTATGGCATGGTTACTCTAAATGCTGATCAGAACATAGAGGAGTTAGATCCTGGCAGAGAAATAGGAAGCACCATGTCTCTGTCAGAGGAAATTGACCAGCTGCCTTTTGACTTGGAGAGGAGCTGCATCCTGACCTAAGGATAGCGTTAGTTGTCAGACCTGAGGCAAAATGTCAACATGAAGCTGTTGGAGACACTGAAATACACAAAGTGTAGGGACTCTATGCCTCTAGGAGGGCAGAGGATAATAGACAACTGTTGTGTTTTGAAATTTTACTCAAATAGGATTTAATGTGCTCATAAAGTATCATGTATAAAATGTGTTTCAATAGAATTAGTTTAGCAAAGGTTTTCATTTATTTGTTTTTCTGGGGATTTTGTTTTGTCTTTTTTTTTTTGCCTTTGGCAAAAGTTTCAGTGAGTAGTGATTTCATCCGTAAGTAGAAAGCATTTATTATTAGGCCCCAGGCTCATCACATAAATATAACAGCAGGAATTTTAAAAACAAAATGAAGTAATTGTGGGTAGAATCAGACAGACATTCTTCTAATTCTATTCAAATGATATTTTTACCTAAATAGTTTGGAATTAAACAAAGATGTCAAGTTATATAATTATTTGGAATGTGATCCTTTCAGATGGACTTGTGAGAGCATCAAAGTCCTCAAGTCAAGTTTAATGAGCATTAAATCCCAATAACGAGCTAGAAAGCCAAGGCACGCTTTGACAGGTCTCACACTGGGAAACAGAACTGGTAAAATTTAAGTGAACAGTTGAAATTCCTATTGGGAACTGAAGCTAACAGAATGGGAAGATATTGCATGCTGCTATTTGGACACAATGAAAGCCAAATACAAATCTTAGAATATATTTATCACAATTGTTATTCCTGTAGTAATGATAAGCAAAGCAAGCACATTAGCCATCTATGATAGATATTTCAAAGAGCATGCTACTTTGTTATCAAGCAAATTGGAGGGATCTGTATGGCACCTGGCTTTTTGACACTATATAGAAACTTACTATGTAGGCTTCTCACTGTGAAATATGGCAGAAAAAACAGATCACAATGTTCTCATGAATGCTGTTTCTGTATTCAAATATATAACCACATCTATATTCATTCCAACATTTCAGGGATCCAAAGTGAAGCAAATGTGCCACTTAAACAATAACAATTGAAGCACCCACTCGCTGTAGCACACTTATGCAACACGCAACTCCCTACCCAGAAGGCTAGCTGGGGGGGGTGGGGGGGGTTCTATAGGAACATGCAGTTGTAAGCTAAAGGATTTTATCTCTACCTATTCTTACTTCCCCTGTGCACAAATTGTATCTATTTAATGGTCCCTAAAATTTAGAGATAGTTATAAAGTAGAAAAGGCTGACACACACACACACACACACACACACACACACACACTCAGGAGGTAAGCTAAAAATGAGGATTGAAGTTAGTGCTGTCATGGGTTTCAGCAAATAACTTTGGGAAGTTATGAATGAATATTAATAGAAGAAGTAATGCACATAGGATTATAATTTAGATAACTAAAGAGCAGCTTGCCACACATAAGACAGGGCACCAGTGAGCAGGTAGTTTTGTGTTGTTTGATGTCCTAGTACACTTATCCCATATAAAACTGGGGTTTTACAAATTAGGATGCTCTAACCCTGACATAGGACACTTGTTTATCTGCATAGTAGATTCTGAAATATTTGATGATAGTAACTTACATTTTTCTTATGGTGGCTAAGGAATATTTTATTTACCAATGTTCTTTTAAAGAGCATATATTATTTTATCATAAAGAACTTTAAGATATAGAATAGAGACTGACAATGATCAAAACCGGTTTTCTAAATAATCACTTCTTATTGAAAGTATTATAAACAACAAAATTTGCCTAAAGACTAAATAAGGGATTCACACAAAATAAAACTATTGCATAGCAAAATTAGTTATCCAATAAAATATGTTGAAGTAAAAATTTATGGAAATGCAGTTTATAAAATAAATATAGTTATTTTATCTACCACTATGACAAAATTGAAATAGAGATAATACATTGTTCACATTGGATCCATTTACATATTAAATTGGTCCAAATAAAAAAGTTTGTATTCATGCACGTAGCTGCATTGATATGTGTTATATGTATGCATTTGTGCAGGTATGGGTGCAGGTGCATATGCCTATGTATGCACAGGTTCACATGCATATGTGTGTGTGTTCATGAGGAGACCATACATCAGCATTTGGGCATCTTCCCCAGTCACTTGCTAACTTGTTTCCTGAGATAAGATTTCTTAGTGAACCTAGAGCTCACAGATTTGCCAGACAGACTGTGACCATCTTTAATATGGGAGTTGGAGATCTGAAATCAGACCCCCAGACTTGCACAAAGGGCTTTGCTTAGTAAACTATCTCCCCAGCCCCCAAGTAAAATAACTTCAACAAAATATAATAAAGCACATTGGTAACAAAAATATAGGTAGGCCAAATGTTTATGATAATGGTATGCATGTTTCTAAAAACATCTGTCAAATCTTTTGTTGGGAACCAAAGTGGCAAATTCAAAACAGCAGGACTCAGTGAGGAATTCAAGGCACAGTACCAGGCTGCAGGGTTTGTGTGGAGCTTGGAGGAGGTGGAGGCAGAGAGCATGTCTGGGAGTATTTAGCATATGAGTATTTAGCTAAAGCTCTCTCCAGGACAGGAAGTACACCTAACATGGGAGGCCAGAAGGTTAATATTTGGAGCAAAAGAGAGAGATTATGATGTTATAAGCAGAAAGAAAGTGATTTTGTTTTACCTGTCAGGGTGTTGGGTCTCAAGGTAGCAAAATGTAGCATTGGCTTTCCCTTTCAAATGACACCCTGTTGTCATAATAAGGAAAGTATGACATAATAGTCAATAAATAGTAGCTCAAACTATCTTGCAATTTCCATAACTATGTCATTTGAGCCTAATATTTTTGGAAAATACTAAATAACTAATTGGCTTACAGTTACTGTTGTCTTGTTCTCAGATGCAATCTACCGTCTGTTTAATCTTTTAGTTATTTGATAGAATAAAGCTCTTTTGGATGCCAGCCAAACATCAACCAGATTTCATCTATCTAAGGCATGTGCCCCTCCGAAAAGTCCATCTCTTCACAGTCATTCAGATGAGTTGCCTCGGCCTTCTGTGGATAATCAAAGTCTCGAGAGCTGCTATTGTCTTTCCTATGATGGTATGAAATATCCCTCAACTGTTTTTCTCTGTCACTAATTTTGGGGAAGCACATGAACTAAACCTGCAACAGTAGAGAGGCCTGGATTCACTTTAACCAGTTACTAGAAAAGCTAGTATAAACTTGGGCACTAAAATAAGTACTTGCATGTCTGTGGTATCATCTAAGGTTGTTTGTTGTTGTTGTTGTTGTGTTTTAGCCATCCATAATGTAGTAGTTAATTGAAAGTAGGATGAAAAGTGTAAATTTAAAAAATTAGCTTGAGATATACTAAAACTCAGGGAAATTTTTAAAATGAAATTTAATTGAATATTTCAAACAAATTTCAAAAATATTAAAAATTATAGTGAATTTGAATGACTATACATAATTCAAAAACTATTAGCATAAGAATCTTCTAATATTCACTTATGGTTCAAGCTTTTAATTGTGTATTTAGGGACATGTAATCAAATATATTTTATAGCTTAAAAAGTTCCTTTCGAATGCTTTCAACACTGAATAAAATATTACATTTTACTCCAGTGCTTTGAGAAGAAGGGAATGAAAGAGCTGCCTGAGCTTTATACACATATATTTTCAGTTCTTAGTTTTATATCAGCTCTAATAAGACTCGTCTGTATCTATATCGTCTTTCTTTGGTTTTTGTTGTTTTGTTTTGTGTTTTAAACTACTTGACTGTTTTCTTCAGGTGTTGGCACTAGTGTTTGTGAGAAAGCTGATGGACTTCTTGTTTACCAAACGGGAGCTCAGCTGGCTTGATGATTTAATGCCTGAGAGTAAAAAGAAGAAACTTGAAGATGCTGAGAAAGAAGTAAGTCAGAATAAAATTGGTACTTTATCCAAGAGAGAAGAACAATAGTAGCCCCTTGTAAAACTAAATTTTTTTTTGCATTTTTTCATTAAATGGTGATTACCAAATACAATAAGAAAAAAGATGTGGAAGTTTAATGTTTAAAAATATAGCTGGGGTGGAGGGAACTTCCCTGAGTAAGTTAGCCCTACAAGAAATATGCAAATGCCTCTATTTAGTTATTCTCCAAATTATAAGGCTTATTTTTCAGAGTTCATGGTCATGGATGGGAGAAAATTACTGATGTGTAACTGTGTCTGAGTTAGTCATGTAACTATTGCTTTTTGATTGACTATGTTTGAAACAGAAATAGTGTAATACCTCACTGTTGGTATTTTTCTTGCTAACAGGTTTGAATCAGTAGATTTAAATAAAATTGTTATTTGTAAGAAAGACAGAATATTTAAGAAGAAAAAAAATTGACCTGATTTGCTTCTAAGATGATCCAAGCTTTAAAAAAGTGTTTGTGATTTGGGTGTTAGCTATCTTCCAAAGCTACTGATTTAGCCTATTCTGTTCATAAGAGAAAAAAATGAGATGTGAATTTTATGAAATATACAGAGCTCATATGTCCACCTGGGTCTTTTAAAAGACTATTTAATCATACACATTGTTAAAGTACATAAAAGCCACAAGAATTGTAAATAAAATAATGAGACATTCAACATTTATTAATTGAGTAACTGAGTCCAGAGATCACAAAACCTGAAACAAAAATTTTGATTAATAAATGAAATGAATGAAACATTTTACAATTGTGTGTTTTTTCCAGTTTTGTTTTCACGGGTGTTTATTAAATGATTCAGCTCTTTTCTATAGAATATTTTTGGATCATACATGTATTTCTTTTCTCCGGCAGATAATTTTATTTATAAATATGAAGAGTTTTGGGTTTACTCAATCATTTAGATGGGCCAGATTGGACCATAAATCCTATGAGGTTTTAGCCAAAAACATTCTATGAACATAGCTCTATAGCACGTGGCTGATAGTCCCTTTCTCTGTGGTATCCACATTTAGAGACAGCATTATGCTGCATCTCCTTTCTGCATGAGTGTCTCAACTTTCCAAAATGTTGTAGAAGGCATATACAGAATCATACTTCTAATAATGTTAATGCAACATCAAAATATTGTGAAACTATCAACGTTTGTTTACTTTTCTGTTTACTATACTAAACTAAGCACTAGAGATCTTATTAAAATAACACTTTAACAATCCATACATGGTGTATTAAAACTTATTCCACCTGACATTTTCCCCCCAAGGTTAGAAGTTTGAAGAGAAGTAGTTTTGAAGACAAAATTTATTGCCCATGACTTTTTCCCCATCTTCCAAGTAATTATACCTCCAAGTTTACTCATCTGGTAATGGACACACTGTGTTTTCTTTATTGTCTTATTCTTATTTCCTATCAAACATCTTTGCTGTATCTGGTACAAGCAGAATATATAAACATGGTAGAAGTACCCTCTTCCATAGACTACCATCCCTTTCATAGTATATTCCTGAGGCCATTCTCAGCATGAAACCTTTTTAGAATTTCATTTCTCTTAGTATTTGGAAAGTGCTTCAGGAAAATTCAGTGTATCTCCAGTACAAGCTTATTTTCTCTAGAACTATAGAAAGATACCATTGGTTTCTCCTGTTTGTTCATGACATTGTAGAAGACAAGTTGACAGTGATCAGAGCTGTAGTAGAACTTGCCAGTGAAACTTTGCACAGAGCTACCATGTCAAAAGGTTTAACTGAGATATGATTATTGCTAGTAGAATTAGCCATTCCTGTTGCCCATACGCACTGGCAATGTTTATTTGGCACTTATACATGTGTGCGTATCATGGATGCATTTGGGGAATTTATTAACTGACCTGAGACCTTGTATAGAGATTCCATCATTTCACAATCTGCTTTCCTGTGCTCTCATTATGTTTACTGTTGTTGCTTTTAACTTGAAAGTAAAGATTTTAAGAACAACTGAATACCACTAAATTTCCTAGAACTTATACTTTCAACAAGGATATAAAAATGGAATAAGACTTCGGTTCCAAATGAGAGGGAACAAACCTTACAATGTATTTATGTGAGTGGTTTAGAGATCCTGAAAATCTTACATAGATTATGACAATGATACTTTTCATATGATCCTAATTGCATTGAAATGAATAGGAAACCCAGTATTTCATGCAAAAAATAACCTAAACCCAAACATTAAAATATAGTTCTAAGAAGTGCAAAGAAGACATTACTCCAATAAAGTGGAGAGATGAAGGAAAGGGCATGTGGAGACGCTTATGTTCTGTTTGGAATTAGCACTGGGAAAGTAGAGAGGAGGAGGACATGCGGGGGATGACACCGAAGCTCACATCCAAGGTTCACTTTCTACTCAAGGGCCCAAATTTGGGTATTTTCTTTTCTGGAGCCTATGAATTCCTGTGAAAGATATGATAGTTCTATAGAATCTTGTACCAACGTTTAGTGCTCCAAGAGTGTGTGCAATAGAGTGGATAATGGACAAGTTGTTCTGAAATGTTCACATTAATTGAGGAACTCTGGTTGTGATCTGGCAAGATGATAAACAGTGGAAATGTCTCAGCTCCTCGAGACTTGAATTTAAAGTGAGCTCACCTCTTGTCCTTTTGATGATAGTTACAAGCTTGTACCTTTATCCTCCAGGGTTTTCCTATCAGTAGCCCATTTCTGGACTTATGGCTCTGAGAAAACATTCATTTGACCTTAAAATTCAATAATGAGTTAAGCAGAATAAATAGCTACACAGGCCAGTCCAAGGTCGCAGAGCTTCTGTTCCAAATTTTCATGTACTTCATGCATATGCATATGCATATGCTTCGGTTTTTAGAAAGAAAGGATTATAATCAGGGTAGAAATGAATATTGGAACCCTGACATTTTGCACATTGCTCTGTGTAAAGGGAAGACTGCAGAATCAATTCTGGATGTCCAAATGTGCTCAGAGTACCAACATGCCTTCCTCCCTTCTTCAATATCCTCTAGGACATTGCACACAGGACAGACAGACTGCCGCTAAATGCAAACAACTCCAACAGAACGTTTGCTCTAGGGTGGAGAGCAGGAGTTCGGGCATTAGATAGAGGCTGGGAATGCAGGTCTGTAGAAGTGTTCGTATCTGCACCTCCTTCCTTACTGATTGATCACTCTAACACATACAGAATAGAAGCAAACAAAAAAGAAGGCAAGCGGAGCCTTGTGATCATGAAAAATTCCAAGAAAGTACATTCTAAAAATAAGCACAATTAAACAAATTACAGCAAATGCTTTCCTTCTTAGAAAGGTAAGAATTGGCTGTAGGTTTGGGAAGAACGTCCTCATTACTGACACAGATAAACGTTTTTTTCCATAATTCAGCTATAGAGTGGGGCAAGCATGTTCTATCTCCTGAAGCAGTACTTTCCCAAACTGTGGTTCCAGGAGCTCTGCTGCTCCAGCCAGTACCTTGTAATATTTTGAGAATGCAAATTCATAGGCCTGTTTTACCAAAGTGCCGATGCTAGAGCCAGCAGTCTGTTTCTGAAGACCTCCAGGTGATTTTTGACATCTGAAGTAAGCCTTTTATTAGACTCACAGGCTCTCAACCTCTCTAAAAAAGCTAAATTCTTAATACAAGATGACAGTGTCAGAATTCTTGAACTTACAGTAATTTACGCGATGGCTGAAAGGTGATGAGTCAGGTCCAGGGAGCGTGAGGGGGGTCAGCAGTCACAGGCGCTGTCCGTTAAGCTGTCCACCAGATTGTTCCTAAACCCACATGTAGGAGAAAACCAACTGCTGCAAGCTGTCTTCTGACTGCCACATGTCACACACACACACACACACACACACACACACACACACACACAAACTTCAAAAAGTTGCTGAGTCAAGTTCTGATGCATCTATAGACGTATACCAGATTACCTTTTAAAGGGTTTATTGTTTTATGTTACCAACTCTTTAATCCATTGGAATTCAGATATAATACTTCTTGTTTCTTTGTTTGCTTGCTTGCTTGCTTGTTTACATTCCAGTTGTTGTCCCCCTGTCGGTCACCCCTCCCACAGTTTCTCATCTCATTTCTCCTTCCCCTTGCCTTGCTGGGGGTACTCTCCCCACCCAGAACCTGCCCCCTTCCCTGGAACCTCAAGAGGATTAAGCTTAAGCGCTTCTTCTCCCACTAAGGCCTTGCCAGGCAGACCTCTGTGATATTTGTCTCAGGGGCCTCCGATTGGCCTGTGTATGCTCCTGGTTGGTGACTCAGTCTCTGTGAGCTCCCTGGGGTCTGGGCTAGTTGAGCCTGCTGGTCTTCCTATGGGGTCGCCCTCCCCTTCAGCTTCTTCAATCCTTCCCCTAATTCAACCATACAGGTCCCCAACTTCAGCCCAATTGTTGGGTGTAAGTATCTGCTTCTGTATCAGTCAGCTGCTGGTAGGGTCTCTCAGAGGACCTGCCCCTATGCTTGAGGCCCTGTCTATCTACTGGAGGTGGACTCTTCAAGTTTCCTCTCCCCATTGTTGGGCATTTTTGGCTTAGGTCACTCTCACTGACTCCTGAGAATCTCTTATCTCCCTGGTCTCTGGTACATGATCCTGTTCCCTTTCACCCCTCCCCTCTCTCCCACCCAAGCCCGCCCCCCCTGCCTTCTGTGATTATTTCTTTGCTCCTTCTAAGTGGAATTGAAGCATCCTCACTTGGACCCTACTACTTGTTACACTTCTTATGGTCTGTACATTGTATCCTATGTATCCTGTACTTTTTGGCTAATATCCACTTATCAGTGAGTACATACCATGCATGTCCTTTTGAGCCTGAGTTACCTCATTCAGGATGATACTTTCTAGCTCCATTCAATTTGTGCAAAATTCATGATTTCCTCATTTTTAATAGCTGAATAGTTTGAATAGTATTCCATTGAGTAATTGTACCACAGTTTCTATATTCATTCTTGAGTTGAGCAATATCTGGATTGTTTCCCATTTCTGTCTATTTGTCTGCTGTTAACATGATCATTTATTGTTTTAAAATTATATACATATGCCGGGCGTGGTGGCACACACGCCTTTAATCCCAGCACTCAGGAGGCAGAGGTAGGCAGATTTCTGAGTTTGAGGCCAGCCTGGTCTACAAAGTGAGCTCCAGGACAGCCAGGGTTATACAGAGAAACCCTGTCTCAAAAAACCAAAAAAAAAAAAAAATATTATATACATATGCACTATCTGCAGTCCAGTATATTAGTTGAGAGAATGAATGGTAGGTGCTTTCTAAGTTCTGCAGGCCTTATTTGTCTCCTCAATAAAATGAAGTGTTGAACATTAGTACTGAATCTCCGCCCAGTCCTTAAAAAGCATAAATTGCAACATCGACAAGTTTTTGCTCCCTATAGTAAAGTAAGTATATTTGTGAATACTGACTCTGCTCTTGTTTGTACTTTGAGATTTTTTTAAATTATTTTTTCATTCTTTATTGGTTATTTTATTTCTTTACATTTAAAATGTTATCCCCTTCTAGTTTACCCTCCACAAGCCCTCTATCCCCTCCTCTCTCCTCCATGCCTCTATGAGGGTGTTCCCCACCTTCCTATCCACTCCTAGTACTGTCTTTTAAGCTTCTTTGAGATGTGCCTAGAATATAATGCAACTCAATCGATGTATGAAAATTGAGTAGATTCCTTTTTCAATGTGTCAATTTTTCTGCTCTTTGTTGCATATGGAATTACTTGTTTCCCCCTTATTTTGTATCTAAAAACTGTTTTGGAAACCATCTTAATTAAAATAATGTCTTAAAATCATAGCATAAAAGATTTCTATACCCTTGTTGGCCAAACCCTTCCTTTGGGTTTCGATGGACCTTGTTGGATCATTGATAGATCCTATGTAAAGGATGTGCTAAATGGAAACCATGTTAAGCAGTTGTACAGTAGTTACCTGGTCAGTTTTATTCATCTCTATGTCTTTGTGCATGACGAAATAGACTAGACTGTGAGGATAATGGAGACTGCCTGATTTGATGGCTCTTCTATGAAAAGTCACCATTTTTGCCTCCCCAACAGTGCTACTTTGGGGTGCGGCTGTCCCTCCATCACTACACCCAGGCCCACCCAGCCCCTTCTGGCACCAAAGACAGCAGCAGTGGCTGCTCAGACACCTTCACTTCAGATAAGCATGGCTGGGAATGCTATCTTTAGAGGTGATGAGTTTTTGTTTAGATAGAATGATGACTAGTATAAAGGCCACACATACTAATGAGCCTTGGAGTACAAAATAATTATTGGAAGCAGTTTGAGAGAAAAGTGGGAAAGCATCAAGAAAAACATTATCCACAAATCTTTAGCCCCAGTCTTGGCCGCTAATGGGGCTGCCTGTTGTTGTTGTTGCCAGGTGACACCAGTGCTAACCATACTCTTATTCTCTTCCATTTGTTTTGCATTTTAGTCTTTATTACATCTTTCTGGTTTGGCCCAAAGAGATGTTATGTATCCTCTTCTGTGAACAACCAAAGACAGATATATACTTTGTTTGCATCTGGGTTTGCTGTATATAGCCTTTGGGGTTACTGAGGGTCCCTTTATGTCCCTCCATGTACAACAATATAAAAAGAATAAAAGTAAAAGTTTTCTACCTGAATGGATAGATATGTTCTGACTCAGAATCCAGGATGTGCATATGCCCATATGCCTCGATAAACTAAGCTGCAAGGAACACCTCACTCTAGGCTACAGATTCGCTCTTCCTATTCTTAAATAAGTTATTTTAACTAATGGTTTTCTTGTTGTAAATTGAGTGTAAATTGTTTCCCATAAGCTCATGTATTTGAATGCTTGGTCCCCAGATGATGACACTTTTCTAGAAGATTATGGAACTTTTAGGAGGTGAAGCATTTACAAGCAAAATGGTTACTGGTGGTGGACCTTGAGGTTTTAGAGTCAAGGCCTACTTCTTACTGCTCTCTGCTTCCTTAATACTGATAGAGTGTAGCCAGGTCCCTCACACTCCTGACATCATGTCTTCCTTGTCATAATGGTCTGTATTCCTTGGTAATCCCTGATTCCCATCAAGTTTTGGTTCATGAGGAAAGTAACTAATGCAGAGATTTGTTATGGAGGAATAAGCCTGATAGCATGGCTGCTGGCCTACAGAACAGGTTTGTAGGAGGAATGAGCAGGAATTTGGAACAGGACTAGAAAGATGCTAATACTGTAAGCAGACCTTTACTGGCTAGTCTGGTGGGAGTTCAGAAGACCAACATGCTAAAAGAAATGTGGACAGTGGAGGGCCAACTAATTCATAGGAGTTCAGAGGGGAACAAGGGCTCCGTTGAGTTGGGACAGAGACAATTTAGATCATATTGAATATGAAAGTAATAGACTGAACTCTTTGGGGGAAAATGTCAAAATTGTGTGAATATTTCAACTATGTTATGTGTATTATTTACTGTTTTCATCCAAGTCTATAGTCTAGCAGCTAGTGGAACAGAAAGTTATGAAAAACTGTCCAGTTAGTGGGGGCAAGTGTGAGCTTACAGTTATCTGACAGGCTGTGGCTGATATGGCAAGTGTAATCATTAGAGATTAGCACCATTGAGAAGAAGTCTTGTGCTGTGCACAGAGACAAGAGAAAAGGTAACCTGAAGGTGAGATTCCATCCATAGCAGGCTCCACCATCCATAGCAATCTCCACCATCCATAGCAGGCTCTACTATCCATAGAAGGCTCCACTTCGTGAACATGAAAATTCACTTTTAAGACGATAGCCTAGACAGATAATACTGCTGAAGGCATTCACCACCACCCCCAAACAACTGTCTGTGTAAGTGTCTCCATAGGGTCAGTATACAAAGCTGGTACAGCTTCCTCTTGAGCTCATTGAAGGACTTGGCAACACTATGTTTTTATAGTTGTATAGGCATGGAAGATGCAAAAATAAGAGACTCAACGAAGCTTTTGCCAAGCTTTTTGAAGGCTACTGAGGCCAAGAATTGTACCACAGGTTGGAATCCCTGCAAAGGAGGCCCCAAGAAAGAAATATATGATGCTATGAGGTTGAAGATTGGCTTATAAAGAAAGCCTCATGTGGGAGATACCAGAACCACAGGGTTACTTCCACAGAAAGCCTGGAGCAGGCAGGAGCTAGCAAAGAGAGAGGCTGTGTGTGCTACAGACAGAGAAGCAGGAGAGGTGGGATGCAGGAGCCCTTTGGACCACAGGTGATGACATTATGGGTTTCAGGATTCGTTGTTTGTCCTCCTGGGTTTTCATCTTGCTTTTGTATGATCTTTCCCTTCTATATCCCCATTCCTGCACTTAGAAATGGGGATAGTTACTCTGTACCATTGTGTGTTGGAAGTATTTAACTTGCTTTTTGTACAGGGATTCACAGTTAAGCTATTTCCTTGAGTCTCAAAGAAGACTGAAAGACCGTGATCCTATGGGAGAATAGAGCAGAATGGTCTAGTTTAATTATAAAATGTCTTCTATAGACATATGTGTTTGAACCCTGTTTCCAGCTATTGACACTTTTTAGAATGTTGTGGCACCTGAATGGAGTGGAACCTCACTAGAGGCCACTGGTCAGTGGGAGTCCCTCGGGTTTCATATTTATAGCTGGGCCTCACTTCCGGTTTCCTTCTCCTTCCTGACTGCTTATGGCAGAGGCCTTGTGTTCCTGCCACCACACCCTCCCTATTGTCAAACCATAAGTCTTAAAAAAAACCCTCTTAAGTTGATTCTTATCAGATATGAGACCACAGGAGTGAGAAAGGAACACATGTGCTGTTCACCTTTTAGTTCTAAGAACACTGCCCATGACAAGGGCATATGTGGGCTTTGAAAGAAACCAATTCCTTCTTAAGCAGCACAGAAAGTGAATAAAATTATTTCCTTGGACACAAGGAAATCTTAGTCTCATGGAGTGTAGTACACAGGGTGGTATCTGAGGGGAACATATAAGCTAAGTAGGAGAGCTCATGGAGGCCCCTCACATTATTCCACAGCATAGATGACCCAGAACTTCTGCGGGCATCAGAGCTGAAGTGTCCTCAGAGGGGCCTGCCTCCATCAGCAGGCTGGGAGAGTGCTGCAGACCTGAGCTGACGCCTGCCTCTATGTGCAATCACAAGTCACAAGCTGGCTGCAGAAGCATCCCAGAAAACTTGAAATTATAATGAATGCGCCATTCAGCATTTGCTCATGGGAGTAATAGCAATAGAAAACGCCTGCCCTTTACCAACTAGTAACTAGTTCAATTAGGTTAATTGAACTAAACTGAGTTTAGGCAGCTGGTTTAAGTTAATCTGCTTAACTTCACTGTGCTAACTTAATTAGTTTGGTCACATTACCTAAGCTAAGCTAAGGAAAGGGGGTGAAGGATACCTTCAGTACTCCTTGGGTCTGCCTTAGAGATCTATTCCAGGAGTCTGACACAACAATTCTAACATGTAAAAATGGTTCTAATAATGAACTGGGCCAAGGCCAGATGACAAATTTATAAAGGAATGCCTTAAATAAGACTGTGGGTATACACACAATCTACATTTAACATATCTAAACATAGAGTACATGAAAAAAATTAACATATCTAAACATATAGTGCATGCAAAACTTTATTGGTATTGTCATTGAAAAATAAATTTGACGTTTGATAGTCATAAGCTTATCTTCATCTCAAAAGTTTATAGAGTAAAAATCTTATAAATGAGGAAAATGTGTACAAGAAAATATTGTTTTCACCTTTTGGAGATGGATAGAATATTGCTGCTGTAAGAAGAATTCTAAAGCATGAAACAAAAACTTACATCTAAAGATACGTCTAAACGGAGGGCATTTTGTTTATTACATCATCCTTGGAGTCATAAATCTGCCTTTCTGTGGAAGGTTATATGTATAGGTTTACATATATATATATATATATATATATATATATATATATATATATATATATACATACATACATATATATACATACATATATATTCATACAAATATAAAATATACATGTTCAATATCAGGTGTCTGTCTCTATCATTTTCTATTTTATTTTTTGAGAGGGGTGAATGGCCTAGAGCTCACATATCGACCAGGCTAACTGAAAAATGAGCCCCAGGGACTTGGCTGCCTCAAGCCCTCAGCACTGGGGGTGCCAATCTGGTTTGTGTGTCGTCTCTGGGGATCTCAATTCAGATCCCCATGCATGTTTAACAGGTCCTTTGTTCTGACACATTTAAGAAGGGATCTTCTGTCTATTTCTAAGTCTCTAGAGCAGTTTTCAGAATGTAGTTCCAGATCAGTCAGTACAATTAACATCCACTGGAATTTGTTAGAAATGTATAGTTTGTGTGCCCTCTCTATTTCAGACCTACAGAATCAGAACTTCTAGAGGTAGGACCTGTGATATTTTTAGCGCTGCACACAGACAACTCTAAAGTTTGAGTTTGAGAATCAGTGCCCTGAATATGCAACCCTCACCTCCTCCTAGCAGAGGATTTGGGGAATATAAATTCAACTTACAAAACCCAAAGTCTCAGTGTGTCACCCATACCCTCATTCCTGTACAATTCAGGCTGTTTCTTTAATGTGCTTGGGAATTAACCATGTTTCACCTTGAGTGACATGGAGGAGATTGTTGTTAGCATTTAAATTACTTCGTGTTATGAGACTTTCCTTAATTACTGTGCTCTTAGTCACTGAGGCTTTATTGAAAGGACCTGTGCTAACATTAATAAGTGCAAACAAAGTGGAAGGTCCTGAGGTTAATGAGATAATAAAACATTAATCTGTGTTTCTTCTTTAATGTGATACAGAAACCTATCGGGTTCACTTTGTATACATTACATTTGTCATTCCAGGAAGAACAGAGTATGCTGGCCATGGAGGAGGAGGGCACAGTACAGCTCCCACTGGAGGGACACTACAGGTAAACAGATGTTTACAACACCTCAGCGAGTGTCCTAGAATGTGCTGCTTATACTCAGCCTAAGAATTTCATACCACATGGAAGTTAAAACAACAACAACCTGAGACCAAAAAATAAATAAATAAATAAATTCTAGGTTCCAATACATTCTGCCATCCCTCATTGTGCAGCAAAATAAACACAATGAATCACAGCATAGCCTCTCTCTCTCTCTCTCTCTCTCTCTCCTCCCATCCTTCCTCCATCCCAATTTTATAAGATATATGAAAGACCACTTTCATATTCTCAGAAATGACCAGAAGGCAGGTCATTGTTCATGTTCAGCATAAATGAGGCCAATGTCTGTAAGGTGATCATGGGAAAATACTTTTATTCTGAGAATTTGCTCCTAACAAAAGTCACTTCAAAAAAGATAACCCAATTTTTGAGTTAAAGGAGTCATGTCTGTCTTTTAAGAAAATATTAATGTAGTTGTGAAAACTACACCAATCTTTTTACTCCCAAAGACATGAAAACAAAAATTTTGTCAGTTGCAATGAAAACTTCCACAGACATTTGACCCCTCCTCACCCCCTCACTTTGCCTTCCTTCCCTCTCTCCTGCTCCCTTCCCCTCTCGACTTCACTCTCTAATTTCCTTCCTCTTTCAAAAAGTTTAGTTTCAACAATTTTCTCCTACAGTCTATTTTAAATACTATTTAGTACCCAAAGCTATGGTCCTAAATTCTTAGGCTATGCCAATAAATAAATAAATATGAAATTTTTAGGAGAAGAAATTTGCCACGGTATTTAAAACACAAAGTAGAAAAGAATTTATTGGATCTCAGAGTCTCACTCTAACCCTGTACCCGCCCCAGATGTAATCACCTGGGACTTAAAATTTAATGGAATTGGTGAAAGTATTTTAGCCCTTTCTCTCTCTCCCTCTCCCTCCCTTACACACACACACACACACACACACACACACACACACACACACACATACACACACTTAAAATACCCTTGATTAAGGAGAATCAATATATTCTCAACTGAATTCTCCAGGAACTAGTTTTATGGCATGTCATTCCAAAAGGGTTAAGTAAAATTGAAAGTGGTCCAAACTGCATGCTAGCTTGACTTTCATGAATACCTGTGCATGTGAGATATAAAACTCACACTTTAAAGCTTAATTTTGCTTAATTCAGAATTTTCTAAACCTTTTTTTCCCCATAAGGCTGTCTCCTAATATCATGAGATACTTGTTTTTCATGTGATGCTTTCTTGGAAATTGGTTGATCTCCTATTCTGAGATTCAAGGAAGTTCCATTTTCAAGGAGGCTGGAGGAAATAAACACATATTTTCAGACTGAGCAAGGCTGAATCCTGGTGCTTTTTTTCAGGATTGGTGGATTTGCTGTGCTCTTGTAAACAGCCACCAATGGAGGTGACATGAGGCTGGCTCAGTTTTGTTAATAGGACTTTTTTCATAGTAAAATATGCTAGCTCTATGCACTAAAACAATAGTGGCATTTTCTTAGTTACAGAAGTTGTCACTTGGTCTGTGATTAGTTTATGCTGACATTTGATTATGTTTTTAACTCTTGGGAAGTTTTGAAGCACCTTAAATGTTTTCTACAGTTGTTTTAAATTTAAAATATAAAAACAGAGCAAAACTAAACAAACCAGCTAAACACTAGCATAGACCCTAACACTGTAGGTTTCCCACTGCATGAGAAATTCACTGTCAAAGGCATGGGCTGCATTTGCTCTCAAAAAAAGAATTACTACGTATATTTATGCCATGTGTCCAGCTCTGGCTGACTTTTGAGAGATCAGCTGTTACCTAGTGATCTAGAATCCTGCTGTCACATACATTTTATCTTAGTAGAGTAAAGGATAAAGACAGAGCACAAAAATATGAGCAGCTAATACAGAGGTGTACATGGCAAAAAGAAGGGTAGAAAGACAAAGCAGACAATTGGGGGGCTTCAGGGGCAGAACACTAATTTAAAATACTCGCAGCATGGGCATGCCTGAGCAGGTGAAATTAGAACAGAATTGGAAACAAAAGTCTGAGATCTGGGATGGATTAAGGAAACAGTAGCCCAAATCTATATCTATACATTAGAATATTTTCTTTGGGTTTTTCAGATACTTTTTCTTAATTGAGAGAGTTGCCTTATGTGGGTTGTTACTCCTTTGATGTCAGATATTAGATACCCTGCATATCACATATTTACATTATGATTCATACCGGTAGTAAGATTACATGAAATAGCATTAAATAATTTTATGGCTGTGGGTCACCACATGGATACATGATTTCCCAGAGTCACAATCCTTGAGATTCGAAGAGATCTGACAAGTTCTTGTTAGACCTCCGATAATCTTAGACTACTGTTCTCCCCTCCAGTCTTCCTCCCCTTCCGTGTCTCTGTCACCGTCGGTGACGTCCCAGTCTCCTCTACTTCACTCTCTAGACGGTACGATATTTGGTATCCCCGTTTACTGACTCCAACAGACAGTGGAAACTCATCTCTGTGGTCTGGGATGGATTAAGAGAACTGTAGCCCAAATCTATAGCTACACAACTTGAATCTTTTCTTTAGATTTTCAAATACTTTTTAATAATTGCAAAAGTTGGTTAGTGCTTCTCTATTTTAATTATTAAAAATGTGCTATTATAATAAACAAAATGGAATATTATTCAACCTTAAAAGAAGAAAAAATTAGGATTGTATTTAGACATCTTGAACTATCATGACACTTTCAAATGAAATAATTCAGTGACACACACACACACAAACCCCAAACATTATGTGATCCATTTTCCATGGGCACTTAAAATTCTCAAACCAATAGACAGGGAACATGCAGTGC
Organism: Mus minutoides; assembly: GCA_902729485.2. NCBI lineage: Eukaryota > Metazoa > Chordata > Mammalia > Rodentia > Muridae > Mus > Mus minutoides. Next base: position 2,360,325 of record LR749517.1, on the reverse strand, counting down.
CGGTTGCCTGGGGCAGGAAAAAGGAGGACTGGAGAGCTGTTGTTTAGTAGATACAAAATTTTAGTTTGATAAGATGAAAGAATTCTGGAGACAGATGCTAGTGGCAGGCTAAGTTGAAAATGCCTTTTATAACTGTTAAGTGTACGCTTTAAAATATTTAAGATGAAAACTTTATGTTGTATGTGCTTTACTATTAAAATTTTCATAAAATGTTTTACATACTTATAAAACTGTCTTATATTCTTCTTCCCTAACTGAATTCACCATTACTTATTTTCTGTATATATATTTCGTTTTGGGTAAACTCCTATCTAGAGACGACCCGTCTGTGATCAATATTTCTGATGAAATGTCAAAGACTGCCATGTGGGGGAACCTTCTAGTTACTGCTGACAACTCAAAAGAAAAGGAGTCACGCTTTCCTTCTAAAAGGTTGGAATTCTGAAATAATGAGGTTATATTAATTAATGTTTTATGGCATACATTTACCATATTGATTCAATAGATACTATTGATTTTAATCAAATTTAAAGTTAAAATATTTCATAATTTTTTTCTAAAGGGAGAATGACAATTTTTACAAGCATTATGCTTCTCAGTGTCTTCCTTTCAAATTAAAGCTCACTCCAAAACTACAACAGTGGGGGGGAAATGGAGCTATTAATGACCCCAGTGCATGACAGTTTTGAACATTCATTCTGGCCCACTCTTTCTTTGTGTGGTTTTATTGATTTCTTCATCACACACTCCCGGGACAACTGTAGGTACCAGATCACATTCCCCACTTCCTACTCCACTGTGGCAATGATTTGGCACATGTAATGGTCATTCTACATTTAGTTGATGTCCAGTTTCCTACTTTCAAGTTCCTGACAAGCTCCCCTACCCTTATCCTGAGCATCCATCCGTTCTCATCTGTCTGTAGACACATGAGCAGTCTGCGGCTGTGCATGCTGAGACAGGAGATGCTTTTAAGTAGTGAAAGAATCCTGGTATTTCAGTTGAATTTTCCAGAATTTATAAATGAGTTTGGACTGTACGAGGCAGCCAAGCCATCTTAGATGCTGAGCAGAAGAAGAGGAAGGTCCTGTGTTACGCTAGTTTTGCTTCTCATAAGAAAATGGTGGATGTTTGGGGATAGTGTGATAATGATTTAATTTATTTATTTTTTTTATAACTTTACATTAAC